>JAQZBX010028941.1:0-27569 GCA_029593785.1 Cabassous unicinctus
AAAAAAAAAAAAAAAAAAAAAATCAATGATGACCAAAAGAGGAGAAAAGGGCTGAGATGCTGAAAGTTTAAAATTGAGGGAAACAGATGTGGCGCAAGCGATTGGGCTCCTGTCTACCATACAGAAGGTACAGGGTTCGATTCCCAGGGCCTCCTGATGAAAGGCAAGCTGATCCACGCAGCAAGCTGGCCTGAGTGGTGAGCCGGCCCATGCAGAGTGCTGGCCTGTGCAGGAGAGCTGGCCCACGCAGGATTGGTGACCCGCAAAAAGAGCTGGCACAGCAAAGTGATGCAACAAAAAGAGACACATAGGACAGACAATAAGAGATGCAGTAGACCAGGGAGCTGAGGTGGAGCATGAGATTGAGCACCTCTCTCCACTCCGGAAGGTCCCAGGATCAGTTCCTGGTGCCACATAAAGAGAGGACAAGCAGACACAGAGGAACACAGAGAGAGCAGACAGTGAGTGCAAAACAAAAGGGGGAGGGCATAAATAAATAAAATAAATCTTAAAAAAAAAAAAAGTTTAAAATACAGAACTTTTTCTCTTGAACATAAGACCAAAACTGTTGGTAGAATAAGGAAGTGCAAGACATGATCTACTTAGCTGGTAGTTTTTTCAACCTATCGAACAAAGCTAAACTCTTCACCAGCTTTGAAATCAAAGGTGTTTGTTCTTATATTATCGTTGCTGTCTGTTATTCATATTCTCCTTTACTTTGAAGTCATCCTGACTTCTATTAGAGTAGGCTCTAAATATAAATCATCAGTACATTTCATACTAGAACCCGTGACTCATGTTTCCCTCCCAATTTCTCCTTACGGTAATGAAAATGTTTTTCCTTTGTCTGTCCATTTGTGTATTGGAAGCACATAAACTGTTTTTTAAGTTTCAGAGGTCTACAGCCAGACAGGACTTTGCCTCAAGACAAACTGTATTTCTTTAAACTGGTTGTGATATGATTCTGTATTTAGCATTGTACTGATTTAAGGTTGTTTTTTTTTTTTTAATATTGTAATGTCTTTTTGGAATTCAGAGGATGGAGTATAGCAGTTGATATTATTTATAAATTCCAAAAATAGATATTGGATTATGTTTGTAAACTGGTCTGTTCCTCTGGGCATGATTAAATTATGATTAGGGTTTTGATTGGGCCACATGAGTCCCTGCCCCATTGGTAGGTGGGGACTCACGGAGAAACTGCTCCACAGAGAAGGGAGTTTGGAGTTTTGAGCTGGAACCCCAGGAAGTAAACACACAGGAGAAGAGCACAGAGAAGCAAATATGTGAGGAAACAGAGAAGGCTCCATTAGACACAGCAAGGGCCCCAGGAAGAGAGACGAGCCATTCGCCTGATAGTTTGCAGCTGCACGGATCAGAGACCTGAGCAGCTGAGCCTGGAGAGAAATGAGCCCCACGGAGAGGGAGAGACTTATGCCAGCCTACAGCTGGTACTGGAAGAAGCTGGGACACAGGGCCTTCAGAGGAAGAGGGAGGCTGAACCCTCACAGATATTGGCAGCCATCTTACTCTAACACATTACAACAGACTTTGGTGAGGGAAGTAACTTATGCTTTAAGGCCTGGTAACTGTAAGCTTCTACACCAAGTAAACATCCTTTACAAAAGGCAACACATTTCTGGTATTTTGCATCAGCACCCCATTAGCTGACTAATACAGGCTCCAAAATATTTTGAAGAGCAGGCAGGAACCAAGGAAGTCATCCTGAATAGTATCTTCATTTAACAGACAACCTAGGTGAACACAGTGAAGAATCAGTTACTAAAATTCCTGGATCAGGATTCAAAGTCCAGTCCAGTTTCTGCCACACAGGTTACCTCTTAAATAATGACTTATGGTTATATTGCTTCTTTAAGCTGGTCCTCCATGTTTTGTATCTTTTCCCCTTTCTGCTTAGCTTCAAGCACTTAAGAAATCTATAAATATTTAATATATATTAAGTATATGAATATAAGAAATATATAAATATATGAAGCATAAACTGTTCAAGCCAAGAAGCTCACTACTAAGTCACATCTAAGGCATATGTGAGCTTCACATTAATTATGTTATGATATAAGGCATCTTCTCTACTGCTGATTCCAAGATGGTCTCAGCTGACCCACAGTCAGTTTTGGGGGCAAAGCCATGCTCCATCTGCTCCTTGGGGTGCGAACACTAATGACAGAATTCCAGGGGGAAATGTTTTGGACAAATATTTACAATGTCATTTTCTAGCTTAGACAAAATCCATGGTTCACATCTCTCATCTTGCTAAAAGTATGCTATGGTTTTGTTTTGTTTTGTTTTTTAATGCTCCATCCATTGCCATCACTGTAAATATGATTTTTCAAATATTGAACATCATATTTAATTCCAGCCACCTATGTGAAAAAATGACAGCTTGCTCACTTTCACAGAAGAGCTAAAGATCTGGGCCTGACAAAACAAAAGAGTTAAACTGTCACTTTACTTGGCTTCTCTGTATTTAAAGTGAATTAAGTAATCAGAGAGAACAGGTGTCTCTCCTTAAGCATTTCATTTTTTTTTTTGCCTCCCATGATCTTTTATAAAATATGAGATTCTTTGTGTTGAACTTATTTTTCTGTTTCAAAAAGAAGAACCCTCCTGTTTCTCTTGCTAAGATGACACTTACTGTACATATCATTAAGTGGATAAGCGCCACAATCTGCAGATCCTGCCACACTTCTCCAGCATTTTGCCTTTGCAGCTTTGCTTTGGGGCACAGCTGGAGGCACAGATATGATAAAATATTAGATAACTATGTTCACAGTTACAAATATGATATAGAAAATAAGCACTATCTTTAGTCCTTATCAAAGCATTTCCATTTAAGAAACAAGTGAAAAATGATGCATATAATTATACAATGTATGGTTAGAATAGTCAATCAGCTATTAGTTAAGTATGGCCAATGTTCCTCAGAAATAAGAAGAGAAAAGAAGGGACTTCAAATCTAGTCAGTAAGATAAAATGATGTGGTACAATTTAAAAAGCCAATCATTTATTAAAATCTATAATGCAGAAGGCATTTTGTTGGATATTTATACTTATCTTTACTTTTTACAGAAAACATGGATAAGAAAAGGACTTTAACTCTCAAATGATGACCTTGTTGGTGACTTAACTCCTTTTCACATAAGAAAAAATTGAGTCTCATGGAGCGTAATTAACTTGACCAACATCATATAAGTGAAAGAGTGGTGGAAGCAGAATTCTGATGGGAGACAGATTTTTAAATCCTAAGTGGCAGTGTGAGTTGCTCCAGAGGATGCTACTTCCTGGTCTTTACCCACATCCAGCTCACAATCACGCTTGCTTGTGTCTTGACCTGCAGTACAAGCTGAAGGGGCAGCTCCTGGCAATTCTTTGACTACCAACATTTGTTTCCACTGTGAGAAATAACTGAGGTCAGAACGTGGCAAATTCAGGAGCATGTGCCTCCGTGTCTATTCTTCAGGGTGCATGCTACTGTTCTTTTCAGCCTTGTCAGTGTCCGGCATCAGAAACTTTTCAGAAACCAAGGTAGCAGCACGAAGTCACCTGACTAAGAGTGGTTTCTAGCTTGACTGGTGTTGATTCACCTCTGACGCACAGCAGAGAAGGGGGGTGATAAATCCAAAGGGCCTAAGGGAGAGTATGAGGTTCCAGCAAGCTTGACCAAATCCTCCGGGTCATATGCTAGATCTCATGTCATCATATCAAAGATTTATAAATGTGTGTTTTGACTTTAAAAAGAATTGTGTGTTTTTATGACTTAAATCATTTTGGAAACTACAGAAAAAATGTTAAAGGAAATTAGAAATATAGTCTTAGTCCTACACCAAATGATAATTCCATTAGGTCTCTTTTTCTTTTTATATTAAACATTTTAAATCATATTCTATGGACTTATATATACTCATTTTTAACTCAAAGGATAATAAAGATCTTTCCAGATTATTAAATATTATTTTACATTTTGAGTAATGGTTGCAAAATATCCCTTGTGGAACCCTCCTTGCTGGTTAGGAAAAGCACTAGAGAACCTCAGGATTTCCCAAGAACTACAATTACTTATCTTCCAGATATACATCAGAATTACCCTTGCCTCCCAGGCAAGGCATCTCTAATTATTAGTCACTAGAACCAGTTAAGAGGGAAGTGAGAAGATACGTTTCCCAAAATTTGATACAACAATTCTTGGGATATATTGACAAGTATAATTTTTATTCATGCAGAAAGATGTGTTAGCTCCTTCAGGAGAGCCCATGGTTAATAACTATATGTGTATAAACTGAATTTAAAAATTACCAAAGGGAGGTATCACTGTGTTCAAAGGTCATGGCTGGGGTACAGCTGGTTCTTGTGCTTCCAGAATTTCTATGGCTGAATTCCTAAGCAGCCAGGTCCATGTGGCTCTCTAATTCCTGCCTCTGTGAATTGAAAACTTTAGGGCTTGGAAGAAAGGCTCAAAAACCTTTATGCATTCTCACCCTGTTCTCACAGGCACTCCTTGCTTTAGCTTTTACAGAAAACTGGTGAGAAGAAATGGACTTTTGAGAGGAAGAAAGACTTCATTTAAGTCTTGAGAAAAAAAATCTGGGTATCCTATTACAATTTAAGAAAAAGTTCCCCTTCTGTGACTAAGGGCATTGAGTTAATAATAGAGTACTCTGCGCTAATAATTGCCATTTCCCTTGTGTGATTATCTACGGAGGGATCACTGAATAACAAAAAGATTTAGACTTTCCTGGGTTCAAGGTCATAATATCATTAACAGCACCCTGAATTCCTGTGCTACTCTAAAAGAATCTTCTACCCCAATACACACACACCAGCCCACCAGGAATCTCAAAGTCCCACGTTTCAATTGTGCCTGTAGTTCATCAGTAAGATGCTTTTGCTTTTTCTTTCACACTAGTTTTGTGTTGGAGTCAATGACAGGCCAGCCTCAGAGCACTGCTAGCTGATGTTCACCCTTTTTATTTTATTCGAGGTCCTTAATTCACTGCATCCTATTATTATTACTATTTTCCCTATTATTATCATAATAGTATTACTACCATTTGTAGTATTATTGTTTTATCTTCTCTTTTTCTTCTCACAAAATAGAAGGAATGGAAAGAAGTAAAGACTATTTATTGTTGACTTTTGTTAAGTCTCCATGAATTATTTTTATTTCATTTTAAATGAGGTTTCTTTGGAAACTGGATGATTCACCATGTTCTCTTTTTCCTAGAGCAGGTTTCCACATTTAGCAAGAAAGTAACCTGCTTCAGATATTTAGCTTCTTAATAAGACCAATTGGAACATCTTATGTAGAGCAAACTAAAACATATTTTTAAATGACATTTTTTAAAGTTTTCTTTAAAAATCCCTTATTTTAGTCAGTTGTCTTAATTTAAACAAATTCTCTGCACTCTGCTACCCTCCTCTCCCAAAGTCTAATGTATCTCCCTGAAGTTCTCTTTTCTGCCCAACCTCAGTGACAGTTAACCACTGTTGTCCTAATGGAGAAAGATAAACTTTCAGAAGTGCTCAATTCTTCTTTCTCTCACATATAAACAAGTACAAGGTGGTTGGAAGAGTTGCCTTTTCCTGTGTTTAGCTAAGAGAAACAGGAGATTGTGTTGGGTCAGGAGTTTTTTGACTAGAGTCAGAAAGGACTTCAATTCCCATTTAGCAGTAGAAATCTAAAAGTAAGAAGTCACACTCAGTTTTAAGAACTTCTGTTCCAGTATTCCAGCCCTATGATTCCCCTACTTGTATGCTATATAGTTATGCTCTATGCCTGCATTGCACACATAGAAACATGCACATACATACACACACAGCTGTAACTCTGCATACTAAGTACCACAGGAGAAAAAATATTTCCATATATCCCCAAAATAGCATTCTAAATCATTAAATAGTTAATTTAAATTGATAAAATCTTAACAATCCAAGTAGACATAAAGTTGGTTGATTTCTAAAGTGTTACATAAAACTGTAGCCTTTATGCTCCCACACATTCTCCATGGCAGTCAGCCAAAGAGCCTTTGGAAGACAGAAAACTCATCCTGGAGCCATTGAAGTTTATTCTTGCCCATTCTGGAAAATTGGCCGATATTGATAATTGCTATAAAAAGTTTACCCCATGAGCCTCATAGGCTGCCAAGAATATAATTGGGCTGAAATGGAAGGCTAGTATTAAGCTCGCATCTGGTTCTGAGTCAAGGAGCCCTCAGTCTTTGACTAGCATCAAGGGAAGCTTCTTTCATTTAGGGAAAACAGATGGAACAATTTGACTATAATGGAGTTCATGTTGAAGGACTGTCCCAGCTAGTCCCAACTGATGGCAAGTCAGATAGGATTTCAAATAAATAACTAGCACCTGTAGGAGTTGCACTTACTCCCCTGGCTCAAATTAGAAAATATTTATTAGGCATATCAACTATGTATGAGGCATGATTTCACTCATGGTTTTACCAAACATAAAGTTAGTTTTGTTTGATTTATTTTCACTTACACTGCCAATTTGATCACCTTTTTCTCCTGAACAATTCTACCAGTACATGTACTATTCTACAATAATCCAGAGCTTTTTCAGAGCCATTTTAGACCATGTTTAATTTATGATATTAATATGTGGTTCTAGCGAAACTCATAACATTTACATACATCCTTAAAGTGGAATCTTAGACATATTCAGTTGTCACTGAAAGCCACAACCCAGCTTCCCAGACAGCTTCTCAATCTTCTTGCATGACCTGCTCAGAATTACAAATGCATACCTTTTACAAATTTGGTCAAGCATTTCGAATCTCTTGAAGACTCAAATCAACAATGATGAAAAATTGTATCCATAAATTGCTATACGCTGAAGCAACTACAACACGCAACAAAATTCAATAAACATTTATTAAGTTTCTACTATATGCCAGGCACTAACTCATCTATGTGATAGGGATTAAAAAATTATAAATAACACATGCTTCACACACTAAAGGAGCTCACAACTCAATTGAGGAGGTGGAATAATGAAACTAAATATAAAGAAGAGGTTACTGAGAGGTAATAGAGTGCTGTAGTTAAGAATAAAGACTTGTGCTATTGAATAAAGGTAACCAGAAGCTATTTGTGCTTCTGAACACTAGTCTGAATTGAGATGTGCTGGAAGTCTAAAATACAAATCATTTTGGGTAGGGTATATATATATTTTTTAAACAGAGTCTATTATTTACAATTAATTCTACCTGCTTATTTTTATTTTTGGATGTGGCTGTTTAGACGATTCAAATTTATACTGCATTTGTAGGTCACATTAGATTTCTACTTAACAGGGCTGTTAAGGGCTCGGATGATAGGCCTCTTGTCTTCAAAACTCAATTCTATCACTTACTAGCTATGAGACCTTAAGCAAATTAATTATTTTTGCCTCAGTTTCCTCAAGTGTAAAATGGGGCTGATGACTCTGCATTTTATGCATTTTTCTATAAACCTATTTCTCTAATGAAAAATAAAAGGAAGGAAGGAAGAAAAATAACAGAGCTGACAGTAATTACAATTCTTTATCAAATAGGGCTTGGGGATAAATAAATGAATAAAAATGTGTAAAGGACAATTATTTTCAAAGAAGTAAGCATAGAGAACTAAGTAGCTACATACGAAGGGGCCTAACTAGTCAAGTAAACTCAAGGAAGAATTCCAAAATAACGTACCATTTAACTAGGTCTTACAGAATGTGAGGAAGCTGTCTGTATATAAAATGGAGGGAAGAAGGTTCCAAGAATATGAAACAATATGGTTAAAGTCATCAAAATTGAGAGAACTGTAACTCATTCCAGGAACAGATAGCAGTTTTCAAGGCATGAGATCGCAAAGTGCTCAGGACCAGCAGTGGACAGAGGCTAGAGCGGGAGGCAGGAGCCTGGTCACTGGATTGACTATGCTATCGTAAGCAATTTGTGAAATAATGTATTCTCACTGTAAAATTAGCCACGCTGTCCAAGAAGGGTCAAAGATTATAATAACCAAAATAACTTAAATGGGAATACGTGATGGTATGTCGGAGATTACTAAAATATTAATATAAAGTATTTCCGTGTTGTTACGCAGATTTTCTCCCTCCCCACTTTGTTGACTCTCAAATCTAGCCAGTTATCCTTTTCTACTAATTGAACCTATTAACTCCACAAGTTCCAAACATTGGACTCATTTAATACATTCACTGTAAACTAGGTTTGAAAATAACTTTTGGATTTTGGAAATTGAGCATGGCCACCCAATTATCTATTAAAGCACATATTCTATTAGGATTATGGATAGATACCGATACTCATAAGATGTTTATAACTCACAAGGACAAAATAGAATTAGAGAGACCTGCCTCACAGGCAAAAAAGAAAAGTTTGCAATCTCTCTTTAAATGGCTTCCTCTACTCTTTGTCTTAGAGATGTAGGTAGTTATAGTGTTATGCCATGAAGACAATCAAATAATAAGAAAGGGGAACTTTCTGGAAGGAATAAGGTGGGATAAGTTTTAAAGATGTTATATAAAATGTAAGATGTCATAAAATAGAAATAGCCAAATATATTTATGTATAGGTATGTATAGTATATGCTAAATTCATACAGCCTGAATTTAGCATATACAACCTACATCTATAGGTTATATGCCTATAACAACAAGCAATAAGTAATAACATTTGAAATGACTTTAACTTTCATTAGTTTTTTGGTTGTTTTCTCACATAGTAGGATTGCACTGTTTTGTCCTCAATGTGTTAAACAGTTACATACAGCAAGTTCAAAAACATAAGCCAACATTTTCTGACAGAACTGAAGTGTACATTCACAGTTCATGATAGCCCAAGAGTTCTCCCAAATTTTTCTTTGTAGCATGTTGTTAGCATACTTCTCAAAGTTTATCTATGTCCCATTTCTTTGTCACACCCCATCATTGTTGAATGTGTCATTGAAGGTCAGCAGCTTTGCCCTTGAGGAAGGCATGCTCCTTCTGTCCAGGATAGTTAAGAACCCATATGTATCACTCATTCATGGCTTACAAGCACAATCTTCCGTCCAGGTGTATTTTTCTGTGTGTTAGTTATTTTGTGTTTACCATCCTTTAGATATAAAATGAATGGCACACTAATCCTGAAAAGAGTATCGTTCTAGGTAAGACTGAGATGTATTTGCAGATGGGTGAGAAATAAAATGGAGAGCAAATGTAAAAGTAAGTAAATGTTACACTAAATCATCTCTAATGTTATTTCAGAATCTAATATCCTAGGAGTCTGTATTTTTACTGACCATATATTCAAATGCAAATATAACTGAGACTGGGGGAAGAATGAGTAGAAAACTAAATTTTGAAAATGAATGAGCAATATAGATAAAAGAATAATGCAGAAATGGACTTCTTGAGAGAGCAGATTGGGGAATGCTCAAGCAAACAATGATGGAATGTGACAGAAGTTATCAAAATCCACATACACACAAACATCCAAATTGTTTCTCATCTGATACAGTCTCTTCTCCTAGACTGAACGTAATTACAAATAATGGGCCTCAGATCCTCCCATCCAGAGCCCAATGGGAGAAGCATGTTTATGCTTCCAAACATTTGGAACATCTACTTGTTTGTATGCTATATTTTCATGCCCAGTTTTTTTTTTTTTTTTCTGTGCCATGAAATCCTGGTACAGAATGAAACTGGAACAAGCTGGTGCAGTGACAGGATGAAAAATGAGTTTTGCTATGCTTAAAGGTTGTGCTGTCCTCTTATATTCTTGGCAACAGAAACATTTACCAACGTCTGCCCTGAAACACATTATTACATAAAGTTCCAAAGTCAAATAACTGATACCCACAATATATAACAGGACAAACAGACAAAATGCCCCTTTATTTAACATAGAAACTCAAATTAAAAATTAGAACACAGGACTTTTACAGATAAGGTTTTTGTTTGTTTGTTTTTTAACTCTAAACAAATTCATAATTTGAAAATCCCCAACTTAAAGGACATGTGAGGGTGCACATATTCTATTTAGAGAGGGTTTTTCACTTTAAAACAAGATTTATCATATGATTCATTTAAAATTAAACTCAACCAATGCATCTAAAATGTAATCAAATGCACAGACTTTAACTGATATCCTTTTTTTTAAAAAAAGAAAGAAGTCTTTTTAAATAAAACATGGGGAAGCTAACTTCTTGTTTCAATATTAATTTCAATCTGTGATTACAAGGCTTTGGAAATGATGTTAATTCTTTGAACAAAGATAAAATTAAAGTCAAAAAGGAGTTAATCGCAAGGGTAACATGGCAACACCTTCTCAATACTGGACGTTTAAAACTGACCACAGGCTAAAATAAAAAATACAAAATGATAACCAATAATTTTGTCATGTAGCGTCACTATTTGTCAGATAATTTTACACATTGTCATCTAAAATTCAGTTAGCCATGTGTCACTAGATTAAATTTAATTTGAATACTTATTTTAGATGGCCATTTTAGAAAAGGGTTTAAGGAACATTTGTTTGGTCTGTCCTCTTCGCCTTCTAAATTTTAAAAAATGATAATTTTGTATCAAACTGTTTTTGTATAATTTTCTTGATTTTTTTTTATTCCTTCAAATTCTCTTAACAGATATTTAGCAAAAATGCAGGACTCCAATAATGCCTTGATTCTGTTATCTCAGATTATATTTATAATCTCTTATCACTGAAGGTTTTAAAACTGTGTTTACAAGAACCTACTTGTGTACAGAATGTTCTACACAATAGTGCTTGCTACAGAAATCAAAAGTTAACACATCGGGCATCAATAGTATACATATATCTATATATCAATATTGATATCGATATATAAGTCAAACATCTTGTGCACTAGAATGCCGCCTAGGTAGAAGTTAATTCAACTGCACCAGAACAGTGAGCATCATGGTCTATTCTCTCCTTTTCTTAGAGAGCCTCTCTTCATCTGTGAGCGCATCTGTGCTTTGTGTGCGTGTGTGTGCATGAAAGTGCACATTTATACTTTTTGCTGCTACCGCTGTTGTCTTTATTTTTGCTATTGCTGCTTTACTGGCCGCTGAAACTTTCCCCCATATTTTCAAATTTATGGGGGATCTTTTAGTGAAGTATTTCCATATTTATGGGGGGCCCTTTAGCAAAGCTAAACAGAGCATTTCCTCCTTCCTTCAAGAATCTGAGTTATGTCTCTGTTGGGGCTTAGGGGTCTTCATTGTCACCAAGAAGCATTTCCTCTGGATAATATCTCAAATAGAAGAAAATGGTAGAAAAGAGAACTAAACTGTAATCAAGTCTCCTACAATGTGCTGGGTAATTTACATATATAGGTCATTTTGTTAATCTCACAACACTTTTAGAAAGATAATATTGTAACCATTGTGTCTTTGAATAAACAAACGCAGAGACATCCAGTTATACCCCTAATCACACTGAGTATAAGTGAAGAACCCAACATTGAACTCGATTTCTGACAATAACACCATACTCTAGTACCACATCATAGTGTTTCAAGCTTCTAGAAAACCAAATTCTAAATGCCCCAGTTTTTACCCTATAGCCTTTTCAGTTTTTCACAAGTATGATTTATATTATTCTATCATCTCAAATATTGATTGTAGTGTACAAATTATTAGCATTACACATGGACTACACTAAGTTTGTTACAGGATACTTTGAAAATTATATTTTAAAATGAAATAGTTAACTTAAAATACTTTATTGATAACTCAAACAAGAATAGATTTTCAATATAATTTGGGGAATGTTAATTTTCCTATAAATAATCTATTTGTAGAAAATATTTCATTAAAGCATTTCACAAACTCTGTTCTGAGGAATACTAGCTCTGAAAAATGTTATTTGTGCTCCCAAGTATGGGTTCCATAACTTAAAAATTTCAGGAGCACTACATTCTAAATTCCCATCTTAGCCAAAATGCCTGTTAAGAGATTCTGAAAGGTCCCTGGTGGGAGGAAGGAACCTGTATTTACACAGGATAAAAGGTTTCTCTGAATTAACATTCCAACAGGATTTTTTAAATATATATTTTTTACTGAAGTATATCATTCATACATGGACATTCATAAACAATAAGTGTATAGTAAAGATTGTAAACTTACAAAAGAAACACGCATAACATCATACAGGGGTCTCATACATCACCCCTCCACCAACTCCTTGCATTGTTGCAAAACATTTGTTATAAACTACGCAAGAGCATTGTCAAAATATTACTCCTAACTATAGGCCCTATCTTACATTTGGTGTATTTTTCCCCCAATCCACCCTATTTTTTAAAAATATATTTTTGTTACAGAGGTTGAGAACTTACAAAACAAGCATATACATGTGTAGAATTCCCAAACAACACCCTGTCACCAACACACCACACTGTGCTGCAACATTTGTTACAGATTATGACATAATATCATCAGACTATTACCACCAACCATGGTTTATAGTGTACATTTGGCACAGTTTTACCATACACCCCATTATCAACACAGTACATATTGGTATTAATGCAAGAATATAGTAGTATTGCTGTTAAACACAGTCTATAGGTCACACAACTTGCAGTTTTCCCATGCTTCTCCACATTCCCACTACCCTGCAAAAGTGATGTACATCTGCTCTAGCTCACAGAAGGACACTCTTGCATTTGTACCCTCAACCACAATTCTCATTCACCTCAGGGTTCACTGTGTTATTCAGTCCCTAGATTATTTTTCATGTTTCTTTCAATTGACGTTTACTTCCCCAGACTACCCTTTTCAGCCACAATCCCATTTATAAACCAGCTGCAACTCTACTCATTTCCACACTTTTACAGTCAAGCTATAAAAACTTCTACATATATTAAGAATGAGTACTTCTTCGCAACCCTCCTCTTATCTCCTAATAACCTATACTCTAGGTTTTAACTCCAAGTGTTTATTCTTCATATTAGTTAATATTAATGATACCATGCAATATTTGTCCTTTTGTGTCTGGCTTACTTAACTTGGTATAATGTCTTCAAGATTCATCCATTTTATCATGAGTCCCAATTTAAGTTCTTCATAAAGCAGCATAGTATTCCATCATAAGGATATACCACATTTTGTTTATCCATTCATTGGTTTATGGACACTTAGGTTGTTTCCATCTTTTGGCAATTGTGAATAACATTGCAATGGACATCAGTGTGCAGATGTCTCTTTGTGTCAAAGTTTTTAGTTCTTCTGGATATATTCCCTAAAGGAATTGCTGGATCATATGGCAGTTCTATATTTAGCTTCCTGAGGAACTGCCAAATTGTCTTCCACAGAGGCTGCACCATTTTATACTCCCACCAACAGTGAAGGACTGTTCTTATTTCTCCGCATCCTATCCAGCACTTATTGTTGCCTGTTTTTTAAATACTGGCCATTCTGTGTGTTGTTAGATGATATCTCATTGTTGCTTTGTTTGCATTTCCCTAATAGCTAGTGATATGGAACATTTTTTCACATGCATTTTGGCCATTTGTATTTTCTCTTTGGTGCAATATCTATTTAAATCCTTTGCCCATTTTTTTATTGGATTGCTTGCTCTTTTATTGTTGAGTTCTATGATCTCTTTATATAGAATGGAAATCAAACCCTTATCAGACATATGGTTTCCAAATATTTTCTCCCATTGAGTGGGCTGCCTTTTCACCTTCTTGATGAAGTCCTTTTAAACACAGAAGTGTTTAAGTGTGCGGAGGTCCCATTTATCCATGTTTTCTTTTGTTGCTTATACTTTCAGTGTAAGGTTTAAGAATCCACCACCTACCACCAGGTCTTGAAGATATTTCCTGACATATTCTTCTAGGAGCTTTATGGTACTTGCTTTAATATTTAGGTCTTTGATCCATTTTGAGTTAATTTTTGTATAGGGTGTGAGATAGGGGTTTTCTTTCTTTCTTTTGGGATGGGTAGCCAGTTCTCCAAGCACTATTTGTTGAATAGACTGTTCTGTCCCAGCTGGGTAGGTTTGACAGGCTTGTCAAAAATCACTTGCCCATAGATGTAAGGGTCTGTTTCTGAACCATTAATTCAATTCCATCGGTCTATGTGTCTATCTTTATGCCAAGACAATGATGTTTTTACCACTGTAAATGGGTAATATGATTTAATTTAAAGTCTGGAAGTGAGAGTCCTCCAACTTCACTTTTCCTTTTTAAGATGCTTCTGACTATTCAGGGCCTCTTACCTTTCCGGATAATTTGATAATTGTGTTTTCCATTCATTTAAAAAATGCTGGTGGAATTTTTATTTGGGATTGCATTGAATCTGCATATCAATTTCAGCAGAATTGATATCTTAATGATATTTAGTCTTCCAATCCATGAGCATGGAATGTTCTTCCAATTATTTAGGTCATTTTTCATTTCTTTTAGCAATGCATTATAGCTTTCTAAATACAAGTGCTTTACACCCTTGTTTAAGTTTATTCCTAAATATTTCATTCTTTTAGTTGCTATTGTAAATGGAATTTTTTTCCCTGACTTCCTCCTCAGAATGCAAATTACAGTTGTATAGAAACACCACTGATTTTTCATATTGATCTTGTATCCTGACACTACTGAAATCATTTATTAGCTCTAGCAGCTTTGTTGTAGATTTTTTGTTACTCTCTAGATATAGGATCATATCATCTGCGAATAGCGAAAGTTTTACTTCTTCTTTTCCAATTTGGATGCCTTTTATTTCTTTTTCTTGCCTGATTGCTCTAGCTAGAACCTCTAACACTATATCGAACAACAGTGGTGACAAAGGGTATCCTTGTATTGTCCCTTATCTTCAACATTGAGTAAAATGTTAGCTGTTAGTTTTTCATATATGGCCTTTATCATGTTGAGAAAGTTTCCTTCAGTTCCTACCATTTGTATTATTTTTATGAAGAAAGGATGCTGTATTTTGTCAAATGCCTTTTCTGTATCAATTGATACAATCATGTGATTTTTCTTCCTTGATTTATTAATGTGGTGTATTATGCTGATTGATTTTCTTGTGTTGAACCACCCTTGCATGCTTAGTATAAAATCCACTTGCTCATGATGAATAATTCTTTTAATGTGTTGTTAGATTTGATTAGCAAGTATTTGTTGAGGATTTTTGCATCTGTATTCATTAGAGAAATGGGTCTGTAATGTTCTTTTTTCATGGTATCTTTATCTGGCTTTGTTATTAGGGTGATATTGGCTTCATAGAGTGAGTTTGGTAGCATTCCCTCTTGTTCAATTTTTTGGAAGAGCTTTAGTAAGATTGGTATTAAATCTTCTTTCAATGCTTGGTAGAACTCACCTGTGAAACCATCTGGTCCTGGGGTTTTCATTTTAGGGAGCTGTTTGATAAATGTTTCAATCTCTTTACTTGTGATTGGTTTGTTGAGGTCTTCTATTTCTTCTAGGGTCAATGTAGGTTGCTTGTATGTTCCCAGGAATTTTTCCATTTCATCTACATTGTCTAGTTTTTGGCATAAAGTTGTTCATAGTATCCTCTTAGGATCTCCCTTATTTCTGTGGGGTCAGTAGTAATGTTCCTGTTTTCATTTTTTATTTCATTTATTTGCAACTTCTCTCTTTTTTTCTTAGTCAGTCTAGCTAAGTGTTTGTTGATTTTGTTCATCTTCTCAAAGAACCAACTTTTGGTTATGTTAATTCTCTCTACTGATCTTTTTGTTCTTTGATTTCATTTATTTCTGCTCTGATATTTGTTATTTCATTTCTTCTACTTGCTTTGGGATTAGTTTGCTGTTCTCTTTCTAGATCCTCCAGCTGTGTAGTTAGGTCATTGATTTTATCTCTTTCTTCTTTTTTAATGTAAGCAATGTGGACTATAAATTTTCCTCTCAGCACTGCCTTGGCTGCATCCCATAAGTTCTAATATGTTGTGCTCTCATTGTCATTCATCTTGAGATATTTATTGATGTCTCTTGAAATTTCTTCTTTGATCCACTGATTATTTAAGAGTGTGTTGTCTAATCTCCATTTATATGTGAATTTTCCCTTTTATGCTCCTTGTTTATTTCCAACTTTATTCCATTATGATCAGAGACTTGCAGTTTTTCTCTTACAGTATCTTAAATATATTATACCACTGCCTTCTTGCCTCCATGGTTTCTGATGAGAAATTGACACTTAATCTTATTGGGTATCCCTTATATGTTATGCATTGCTTTTCTCTTGTTGCTCTCAGAATTCTCTCTTTGTCTTTGTCATTTGACATTCTGATTAGTATATGTCTTGGAGTTGGTCTATTAGAATTTATTTGGATGGGGATATGTTGTGCTTCTTGGACATGAATATCTATGTCCTTCAATAGGGTTGGGAAATTTTCCAGCATTATTTCTTCAAATATTACTTCTATCCCTTTTCCCTTCTCTTTTCCTTCTGGGACACCCATCACACATATGTTTGCATGTCTCTTGCTGTCATTTAGTTCCCTGAGACCCTGCTCAATCTTTTTCCACTCTTTTCTTCATTTGTTCTTTTGTATGTTCGCTTTCAGAGGCCTTGTATTCAAGCTCACTGATCCTTTCTTCTGCTTCCTCAAATCTGCTGTATATGCCTCCAGTGTATTTTTAATTTCATTTATTGCACCTTTCATTCCCATAAGCTCTGCTATTTTTCTACATATGCTTTCAAATTCTTCTTTGTGCTCCCCCAGTGTCTTCTTAATATCCTTAATCTCTTTAGCCATCTCATTGAATTTATTAAGGAGATTTGTTTGAACATTTATGATTAGTTGTCTCAATTCCTTTATGTCATCTGTAGGCTTATCTTGTTCCTTTAACTGTGCCATATCTTCCTGTTTCTTGGTATGGATTGTAATTTTTTGTTGGTGTTTTTGCATCTGGCTTACTAGATGCATTCATTCTGGATGCAGTTTCTACCTTTAGTTTAGGGCTTTCTTCTCTTTTCTCCCTTGCTCATTGTGTAGTAGGCATTGAGGATGTAGTTGGTGCTGTAAATTATGGAGGCTGAAGCTGTCCACATTGCCTCAGGAATTGATGAAGTTTCTCTGACCTTTCTCCTCTGTCAGGGATAGGGACACAGTTGCAGCCATGTGTAAGAATCCAAGTTTGGCAGGACAAGACTGTAGCTGCCTAGAGAGACTGATGAAGCTTTACACTCCTTCCTCCCCTACCTTGAATGGGGATGGAGCTGTATTTGTGGGCAGCAATCTATGCAGTGTGGGTCTGAAATGACCACAGTTGTCCAGGTAAACTGATGTAGCACCAGACCTCCTCCCTGCTGGGGGTGGGAATGGTCCCTCTGGAGTGCCCAACAATCTAATCCATGTGAGCTGAATATGCCCGAGGTTGCCCTGAGAGGCTGAAATAGTGCTGTCCCTTTTACCCTTTATGGGGTAAGAATGGAACACTAATTCCCAACAGTTTAGTCCCTGTAGGCCAAAACTACCTGCCATTGCCTGGAGAGCTGAGGAAACACCAGCCCCCTCCTATCCTATTGGGTGGTGGTAGGGACTTTATGGGCACCCAACAGTTGAGTCCCTTTAGGCCAAGAATACCTGCCATTGCCCAGAGAAGCTGGGCAAACACAGTCCATCTCTTGTCCTATTGGGGATGGGGGTGGAGCCACAGGTGCCCAACATTCAATTTGTGCAGGCCAAAAGTGCTTGCAGTTACCCTGAGAGGCTGAGGGAACACCAGCCCCCTCCTATCTTATGGGGTGGTCAGAGGTAGAGATGGACTTGAAGGCACTCAATAAACCAGTTCGTGTGGGCTGAAAATGCCTGCAGTTGCCTGGAGAGGCTGAGGATACCCAGCTCCTCTCCTATCTTATTGGGGTAAGGGCGCGCAGCCCCAGTTGACTGACTATTCAGTCTTTGGCAACAGAGAGCACCTACAGTTTCCTGGAGAGCCTGGTGCAGGTCCCACCAGCTTTCTCCCTGCTAGAGGTGGGGCTGGAGCCTATGCTAAGGCTACAGTCCGATCTTAGTGGAAAGAAGCCAGTCCCTAACTTCATTGAATTTTCAGTCAGCCTGGCTCCCCCTTACGCCAGGGGTGGAGTCAAAATGGTGGCCGCTGGCCTTTTTCCAACTTGGACAGGTTCAAACCCTAGCTGTTTCTAAGATTATACTTTAGCCAGCTGAGTCCACTAATCAGTAGTTGAAATCGGTGACTGTCTCTTCATCCCCCATTTATGGAAAATGAAGCTTCTAACTCCAGCCACGGAATAGTTCCTGAAGCGGCTTGTGTCGCTAGAGTAGGATGGGCACTGGCCTCTGCAGTGTGGCTTGCAGTTTCTAAGAGAGGTGGTGCAGGTCCCCCCAGTTTCCTCCCTGCTGGAGGTGGAGCTGGGTTTAGGCTAGAGCTGCAATCTGATTTGGGTGGAAAGAAGCCGGTCCCTAACAGCACTGTGATTTTCAATCAGTCCTACTTCCCTTCATGCCAGGGGCAGAGTTAAAATGGTGGCTACAGGCCTCTTTCTGACTAAGACAGGTTCAAAGTTTAGCTGTTCCTAGGATTATACTTTAGCCAGCCAAATTTACTCATCAGTAGATGAAGTCAGTGCCACCCCATGTCTTCCTCCCCCATTTTTTGGGAAATAGAGTTTCCACCTCCAGCCATGGAATAGCTCCCAACGAGGCTTGTGCCGCAAGCACCGACCACCACTGCGTGGAGGGCTCTATTCACAAATGTTCTCTGCAGATGGGTAAATCTCCTTCTTCCATACTTTCAAGGATGCTGCAGAATACTCTTCTGGTCTCCTGGGGGCCCCAAACAGGTGCTTTAGATAGCTCTGGGTGATTACTAACTGCCCTGTAGCACTAGCTGACTCCAGGAGCTCCTTACTCTGCCACCATCTTGGCTTCCCTGACCTAACATGACTTTAAAACATAGCTCTATCAATTTTAAGAGGTAGAGAAAAACCCAACCAGGAATTTTAAAGATAAACATGTTGGTGATATTGATTCAAAGCAATGTTCTACAAAATTTAAAATTACTTCTAACATATTTAGTAAGAGAGAATTTTTTAAAAAATACATTAAGTCATACAGTAATGTTACCTATAAATCAATGCTGGTTTTCAAAGGCAAATTATAAAAGTAAACTCATTTGGGAAACAGTAACAAGACTCATGGCAAATTCAAAATCTATGAACATATCAACTAAATGATAAAAATTTTCTCCTCATAATTTCACACTTTCCACGTTAGCACATTTAGCATTTCCTCAAAAGCTAAAGGATTTTACTGTTGGATTCATGAGTACATTGTATTGCATCCTAGAAAGAGTCAAGAACAATACTTATGTAAACAACAGAGAAAATGTACTGCAAATATTTTTTTTAAATGCCCATTAATTTCCTCTTTATATTGTTGTTTCCTTGAATCTTTTTCAACTCCAAGAAGGGGCCAAAAGATGTATTGCCCTCAGGTAGCTTGTGTTAGTGACTTGACCTCTTCAGGAATTTAACAGGAGAACTAGAACAGGGAATATTTGGAGAGAAGTAAATCATAGAGATTGAAGTAAGGGCAGTGGCATGCAGGAGTACATATCTTTGAGACTTGAGATAGTCAAACACCTGGACTGCCAGTCAACCAAGGAGACCCTGAGCTCTCCTCTAGCTGCACCCCTTGTCATGGGACAAAAATTCCATGAGGCCAAGGGGATGTCATGGCTACATAGAGGTAATAAACTCAGCCAGAGTCCATACCTGCTCTGTGTAACCAGATCTAGAAATTCCTTCCTGAATCATTGTAGTATATTTAATAATGATCCCCACAAAGACATGTCAAGTAATAAACCCCAGTCCTGTGGGTGTGAATCGATTAGTAAATAAAATCTTTGAAGGTCCTACTAACATTAGGCCAAAATGAATCACTGTGAGCCTTATTCAGTATGAATGGAATGCTTAACAGCAAAGAAAATTTGGACACAGACTTATAAGCCACAAGAAGAGGTACTAAGAAGTAGATCACCATGTGATGGAGACAGAGCTTGACTGCCAGCAAGTCAAACCAGAATGACAGAGACTTCAGAGAAGGCATGGCCTATGATAACTGGATTTTGGACTTCTGGCTTCCAAACTGTGAGCCAATAAATTCCTGTCGTTTGAGCCAAGCAGTTCTGTGGTATTTTTCACAGCAGCTCTGGCAAACTAAGACAGTCCTTTTTCAAGCCTGTGAGGTTAATCCCTTGGGTCTTTCCTTCTTAGGATGGATCCAGCCACCTGTGTAGACATCTCTAGATCTGAGAGTGCCACACAGAGCTATTTGTGGGAGGGTGTAAGCAGTGCTTCAACATGAAGACTGTGGTATACCCACATGCTTGTTTGAGGTGCCTCAAGATTCCACATGAAGCAGGGACAGGATGAAAAGAGAGTTTGGTCACAGGGCAGGAGCCTGAGTGTTGGCTCTCCAGTGCCAACGCATTTTAGTGCAGAATTCCACAGTCAGTTAATTCTCAATTCAAACCTAGTTTTCCAGATTATTCAGAAGATATCTTTTTCAATTTTGGAGGACAGAATGTGTTTTAGTTAAGGAACTGTCAGCTAGATTTTCAAATTATATATTAAGACATGTAGGAAAGGGTCTACATTTATATCCTTGGCCCCAAAGACATTATGACTAGGTCTGTTTGATCATCTCATCCCACAGCTTCTAAGCCTCTGAATGGGAAGAGGGACATTGTATCACTTGGATCACTTGAAGAATATCCTGAGTACAGTTAGATGGACAAAGTGGTCCTGAGGTTGTACACTGGAGATCCAATAAAGTCTGAAGCCAGGCTTCAGAGTCAATAGTACCACCACGAGCCCAGGTAGACATGAGAAGGCAAAAAAAGCCCCATCAGTCTCTATTCAGTGCAAAAGAGAGAAGCCATTCTTGGCTCTGCCAGCTTAGGAATTCAGCAATTAAGATCAACAGAGAGAGCAGTAACCACAGGCATAAGGAATGAAACCAAAACTGGGAGTCCAGAGATGCCAGAAGGCATGGGAATACAAAGATCTCATCTTAAGCCCTATGAGATATGGAAACTAGACTCTGCCAGATTGTATTTAGGGAGACAGGTGAACAAGCTGAGAGAGGGAGCATTTTTAACCAAGTAAGTCTGAGTACTGCCTAAAAGGATAGTTGAATCTGCTGCATTATAGCTTAATGTAGAAGATTAAGCTTAAAGAGACTAAAAAAAAAAACAACATGTTTTCCTAGTACTTTACAAGAGGTATCTCATAAAGAAGATCAAATCAGATAAAGAAAAAATACATTATATCTTATCTGTATATTTATGGTAAAGTACAAGCAATTTCATGACACTACTACTCATGGATAAATATCTGTTTATATATCATTAATATATATTAAAAGAGATGGCTGCTGGCAATTTTATGACCTTCTACCCATAGTTCTTTCCTTCTCCAAAGCCTCAGAAACCAAATCTTCGGGTATATCTTTTGGGTTTCATTGATCTTAAAAGTCTATTAATCAAACCCTTGAAACAATGATTCTTTCAGCTTAAGTGAACTATATAAATCATATAAATAGCTATTAGTCATGTGTCAAGGTTTGGTGTTTACCATGCAGCAGATGCCAGGTTAGGCATAGGAACTACGGAAATGAATCAGTCATGATATCGTGCTCAAAGAACTTAAAAGGGAGGCAGACTCAGAAATAGGTTTCTGTAGTGGTATAAAGAAGGCATGATCAATTTTCCCTCCGAAGACTATGAATAATTCACAAATGTGGTGGCAATGGAGCTGAGCAGCTATTCCACTAAGTGGCTCTGCTTGGGTAACTCTATTCCAGGTAGAGGAAACAACTTAACCAATAATACAGAGTGAGAAAACCTACATGGTTTAGGAACCAAACTTTATTCAGTATGGTCAAGTTTGATAGAAGTTCTTGAAGAGGTGGATTTTATGTACTGAGTAGTATGAATTTTGCCTAATGGCAATGGGGAACCAGGAAAGAAATTTAAACCAAGATCTGGCATGATTAATTTGATATTATAAGGATCATTCTTGCTGCTGCAAGGACTATAGGTTGGAAGATGGCATGACCCTGCAGAGAACCTGTAGAACAGGAGGTTAAGCAGAAGATGAATGGAGTTAGAATTAAGGTGACAGCCAAAGGATGGATACAAGGGAACAAGTCCAAAAAGCAGATGGAACAACTGAACTTGGATGTCCCGTGAAAGATCATGAAAAGGGAGTCATGGAGGAATTTTGCCTCACGTGATGGGCAGGTAATGGTATTATTCACCATAGTTTGGAAAACAGAAGAAATGAGTTATTGAAGAACAATAGTGAGTTCAACTTTGAAGGAAATGAGATTCAAGTGTCTGTGGCAATGAAAATCTCAAAACTTTAGTGGAGGAAAAAAAACAATAGTAAGGAAAGGAGTTAAATACTCAAAATACTATTTAATTTCAGAAAGATATAATGAAATAAAAGAAATTTCAAAGCATCTTGAGGTCACAGAAGCCAGCAGGAAAAGGCATTTCTTAATCTAAGAATGCCTGTAGTTTATAAGGTTGAAAGAGTGAGGAGGAGAGAGAGAAAGAAATGGACTCTATAATCAGCAATTATTCCACAATCACAGCATTAGGGCAAAGGGGGCATCATCTCTTAGTGCATAAATATTGGCCAAATATTTGATACTTCTACGTAAAATAATAAAACACATCATTATCTATCATATCAATGAAAGAGAAAGATAAGTCATTATTTTTAAAATCAGCTTAAATTAGCTTAATTTTGGTGTAACTTAAAAGTAATAGAAATCACATATTTTAAGAATATAGATCAGTGAGTTTTGACAAATATATACAGGCATAGAACTACTATCACTATTAAAAAATAGAACATCTCTACCTCCCAAGAAGTGTACTTTTATTTAACAGGTTTTGAGCTTTACTGAAAAAGGGAAAAAAAACAAAAACAAATCCAATACTATTATATTTAAAGGAATTTGGGGGCATTTGGGATGCCAAAATATGAGGACATACTTGTATTTTTCACCTTTTTATTCCATTTACATAGATTGCACAGAGGAGCCTATCAATAAAAACTGGTTAAATAATTTTGCAACCATGTATACATCTCCATTGCATTTAATTTCATCTTCCCCATGAGTTATGTCCTCAGAATGCACTTTACAGTTAATCACCCCTCTCCATAATTTTATCTGAAATTGCCACTTCCCCATCTCATCATGGGAGAGGTATGTGCTCTTCGGCAGAATATTCCCAGCCTTTGGCTGTACCAGGCTTTCCCTCCTGATCTTTGATCGCTCATCATGTACATCAACTCTTCTCTCTTCCTATTCAAAAGACCTAGCAGCAGCCACGTCTGATTTATCTAAACTGCAATGCTTCAGTGACTTTCCTCTGCCATTTCCCGGGATTCTGACGGGATAGCATTAGAGAGTCCAGAGTCAAACAGTGGGAAACAGTTATGTAACTAGTACCTTCTCAGTGTGATACAGATTCTCTAGAGAAGTGTACAGATAACTGAACAAGAAGAATAGGTAATTAGAGAATTTCAAAAGTGAATATATTTGTAAAGACAAATGATTATCTTTGTGTGGTTAAGCATTTTCAAATTCTTAAAAGAAAAGACCATCTAACTCTAGATCTAAATAAGTGTGTTGTGAAACACAAACCAAGAAGACTTGCTTTTTTAGCCATGGGAATGTCACTGTAGGAGATATTCCTTGAGTTCAATTAGATAAACCTCCTGGCGCTTCATTATGTCTCTTCCACTTATGTGCCAGAAGAGAATAACTAATAAGGAGAGAAAGAAAGGTTTGATATTTTCAGGTAATTATGAAAAATGTAGTCCATTTGTACAACAGGGTGTGTGAGTACTTATGGGGACACCAGGTTGACTTACTGAGCCTCTGAAAACCACTGTATCAGTCACTAGAAAGTACCTATAAAGCTAAAATTTAATGTTCTCATCATCACTGACTGTTCAAATGAATACTATGGTTACTAATTCTAAAAAAGGAAAATTATTACATGTAATTTATATGCTAAGAAGAAAGAAAGAATTAAATGAAGTTTTACTTCCTTGAAGGCAAATTCCACATTCTGTACTATTTTATGTCCATACCACCTAGCATAATGATGCAAACAAAGATGCTCAATATATGTGTTTCCTTTGGTAAGGCTTGCAAGTAATATTAACTAAGGGTGAATTGATAAGATGGAAATCATTTCCAATTTTTTCTTTAAACTCTAAAGCCATAGGTCTAAAATTAAATCTTAGAAGTTAAAAATACCAATAATTCAAATGTTGGAAGTTGGATCAATTTTACCTGGAAATATACACACTAATTAGGATTCATATTATATTCAGGTTTTGTGCCTCAGAATGTCTGTTTTTCTTTATCTCTTCACAAGGTACTTCAGGGTCCACCTTTCTTCAAATTGTCTTTTTCATACCTAGAGACGAGTCAGTTAAGGGAAGAGCTGGTGGGCACTCTAAGAGAATTAGGTTTTTTACATACTTTATGTTTCACAATGCTAATACCTCCTGCCTGAGAGAATAAAACTACCAATTATTGTCATGATAATGAAACCATGGAAACCGTCTCTCATATGGTTAGAAAACATTACATTTTCATTTGTAAAATGAAAACTGACTTGCCCAAAATCCTGACGACTGCCTGCCATATTTCCAGTCAACAATGAGCTCTCCAATCGGTTTAACAACAGTACTAATCGTTACTAAGTACATTAATTATTTGCAGTGGCAGTGGTCAATTGCCAACTTCTGTCACAGCATACACCATGACACTGAGATTTTTTCTCTTTTTTCATTAAAAAATTTTACTGAAATATATCATTCATATATAAACATATGGAAACAGTTGTGAACTTACAAAACAAACATGCATATCACCATCCAGGGCTCCCATACATCACCCCACCTTGCATTGTTGTGAAACATTTGTTACAAACTATGAAAAAGCATTGTCAAAATCTTACTACTAACTATAGCCCATATCTTACATTTGGTGTATTTTCCCCCCAACCCATCTAATTATTAATGCCAGTGTTAGTATTATATATTTGTTATAGTTCATGAGAGAACATTCTCATATTTATTCTGTTAACCATAGTCCATCTTCCACCACAGGATTTACTGTTATACAGTCCCATGCCTTGTAAAATCCATTCAGAGTGTGCACTCAGTGGCTCGCATTTTCATCACAGACTTGTGCTGCATAGAAAATTGGCAAAAAGGAAAAGACTAAATCCTAATTAATTTAATATATCTTGTGATTAAAAGAGAATACAGCAAAACATAAACCAAGCATATATTGTGTATATTTTGTATGTTTAAAATTATTGTTGTGTTCATGTGATAATTTCAATAAAAGTATGCACACAAATATTATGTGTAAACACACAACATAGATACAGGATATCCATAATGTAAATACATCTTATTTTATTCCCTTTCATTTTAAAAGTTCTGTTTTATTTTCCTGTTCATCTATATCATATCATAGTTTACTTATGACATTGAACACTCCAAAAATCTTTCAATTTTTATCAATGCTCAAAACTGTTAAGTTAATCATTGGAGGTCTTTATTAAATATAATATTTCTATTTATATTATTCTTTATATATTATGTATATATGAATGTATGCATGTGTGTATATATGTATGTATTTATATATGCATGTGTATATATGTGTGTGTGTATGTATATTCTAGAATGCTCTAACAGTAAGGTTCTGTCATGGTGTGTGTTTTGGAGGGTATCTAATTTCCACTTTCCATTACAGAGGAGGAGAAGACTAAATAAAACATAGGGTTGAGACTTTAACATTTACATATGCAGTATTTTAAAATGTGAACTTTGAAGTCAGTGAGAAAAAAGTGAAATCTGCGACAGCATTACCAAGATCACAATGTACTCTAAGCACTGGAGTGAAGGCAAGTGCTGTGAAGAAATTCCTGGCAAGCCTACAATTCAGAAAAGAAGAGGATAGCTCAATGAGTCAGCAGGTTCCAACCGATCATTAAGTTGAAATGCATTCTTTTACCCTAGTAAAGAACACATTTTCCAAAAATGTCTGCCTTAATTGGATTAGGGAAAATGGAGAGATATTATGTCCTGATTGAGTTTTCTGATTAACTCATAATCTCTTTATTTCAATCTTGAAGTTAAGCACTTCTTTAAAATGAGTATTAGGCTGCACTTTTGACTTGCTGAGTTAAAGCCTGTAAGCATCAACAGAATATTTTTCATGATGGTACTTCAAAACTATTATGTTGAATACTTCTTCCCATTATGTGGAACTGCAGGCATAGATACAGCGATAGAGAAAGAGACAGACAGAGAGATAGTACACTATTTAACAAATATTCACTGTTACTGAACCCAAAATGTACCAGGCAAAATTTTCTTGTTGAACAAAATTCCTTCTCCTGATACATATTTTCATCTTCCTTCCTTTCAAGAGTTTAGATAGGAATGTAGATGAAGGTATTGTTCAACTAGATGAAGCTTTATACATAACTTTGTTTTTTTAAGTTCAAAAAAGAGAGCCTAGTTATATCATTTCATGCAAAAGTGGCTTCTAAACAATTGTCTAAGAATTTAAGACACAAATGGAATAGGGCTTATCCTTAGAGCATTTTCTCTATCCTTCAAAATTCCCTTGTTCCTGTCAAAAGTAAATAACCATATTTCTGAGACTTTCCACCAATAAATGCTATTCTCATGTTCAGAGGTTGACACTATGTCTGGAAATGGCTCTGATGACTCCTTCGATGGAATAGCATTCTCTCTACCTCTCTCTTTCTCTCTCTCTCTTACTTTCTCTCTCTCTCTTTCTCTCTCTATCACTCACTCTCTCCTCCAACTTTACTAAGGTATAATATACATACCATATAATTTACTTATTGTAAATGTAAAATCCAATGAGTTTTAATAACTACAGAGCTGTGCAGCCATCACCACGATCCAGTTTTACATAACTTTCATCAATCCAAAAAATTGTCTCAAATCTGTTTTTAATCTCCACTCCAAATCCAGACCCAGATAAGCACTAATTAGATTTTCCATAATTTCATCTTTTCTGGCCATTTCATAGAAATGGTATCTTACAATATATGGTCTTACATATCTTATTTCTATGACCCCGAATAATGTTTTCAAGATTCATTCATGTTGTAGCATGTATCAGAATATTGTTCTGTTTATTGTTGAACATATTCTACTCCACTGGTTATATATATTGTCTATCCATTCACCAGTTGACAGACCTTAGGATTGTTTCCAGTATTTGGCTAAATGACTAATGCTATTATGAATATTCATACAGAAATTCTTTCTTGAATAAATGTTTCATTTTGCTTAGGTATATATGTATGAGTGGAATTGCTGGGTCATCTTGAAAGAATATCTTTAACCTTTTAAGAAACTCAAATTGTTCCCAAACCGCTATATCATTTCACATTCTCACCAGAATTGTATAAAGCTTACCGTCTCTCCACATCTTTGCCAACACTTACTTGGTAGATGCCTTTTTGACTATA
>JAQZBX010028942.1:0-27563 GCA_029593785.1 Cabassous unicinctus
AATGGGATCATCTGAACAATGTCTTATTTTTAAAAATTATTCCTCCCCTTTTTATCTCTGATTCATTCACTTATTTCCTGCCACTTATAGCCCCCTTTGAAAACAGCTTTCCATTAATATTCTACATGCTTGTTGACTATATACAAATAAATTATTAATAAATGAATGAATATTTTCAAAATACATAAATACATTTATATGTACAAATGCTAAAATTAAAAATTCTCATCCAAGAATACTGAGTGCCTTTCTTTCACTCAAATTATATCTTATATTCCCTTATAAGTTTTTTTAACATTTTATTTACAGTTACCCTGTGCATTTCATGTTAAATTTATTATCGTGACAATTAAATTTTCATAACTATTATGACTGAAATAATATTTGCTCATTGCTTGCTGGTGATTATGATATTATGAAAATAGCTAATTGATTTTTAAATATTTCCCATTTGTTAAATTAGAGTACTAAATTTTCTTATTAATTCTGTTACTTTCCTATTAGAATTCTTGAGTTTTCGGGATATGTAAGAATGTCCTTGTGAGGACAAAGATATGCCACATTTCACATTGATGTTAAGACACCATCAATTTGAAAACCTTCCATTATTTTGATTAAAAGAAATACTGTCAAAGTATGAACAATACTCAATGTTATCCATTGTATGCTATGTCTCTGCTTCAGAAAAAGTAAGGTGCAAATAAAATTAAAATTTATAGAAACTAATATATAATAGTTTCATTTGGTCTTTCCATTATTGGTTCTGAATGTTTTCTTATTTTAGTGCATTTCCAAGACCTTCCAATGGATTATTGAATATTTATCTCTTTTTCACTCATTCACATTCATTGGGGTATGGTTTTTAAATGCTATTTGATTTTTCAAAAACCTGTCTTTTGATTTCTTTAACTCATATAATTGATTTTATTTTCTAACTTTAGTAAGTTACTTTTCAATTTACTGTTATTAATTTTTTATTTTTTCCCATTTTTAAGATAATAATAATTTATTGGTATAGTTGAAAATTTGGCAAACAATGATAACTAAATTTGAGATAACAGAATTACTTTTTTTCAGGATATATTAGAGATTGAACCCAGGACCTTCTACTTGCAAGAAGGGACTTAACCACTGAGCTACACCCGCTTTCCCAGAATTCGTTTTGAGAATTTTATTCAGTTCTTCAAAGACTTTGCAATGAAGTGGCTGCTTTTCATTGCTTTCAGGCCAGTAATTAGTTAATTAAATGGGAATAACTTATTTTCCAAGGAATCATATTGGTGTGGGTTTCAAAACTCTTTATACATAACTAATTTGATTATTATGAGAGAACAGCGATTGTACAGGCTTAACCTGTGTTAAATGTAGAAACAGGGTATCAAGCATACCTACTATAAAGTATTCAATATTTTCCAAAAAATGTACTCTATGGAAATGTGCATATTTTCTAATTCAAAATTTCATTGAGTGTGCAATGATTTGCTAGTTCTGACTTTATTCTTTTGTGTCATACCAAGTGCTACACCATATATATTCTAAGTCTTTGTACCTAAGTCCCTGGGATCCATAATGCAACCCCCTGCTCCCATCCACCAACAGAAGCTCTCCTTAGCCCACAAGCCATTTTATAGTTCATTGGTCTACCTAGGTTTCATCTTTCTGACTACTTATTTACTACTTTGCAATGGTTTCAGCTATAGATTCAAGAGAATCTTAATTAAAATTTATCCAGCATATCTATGTGTTTTGCTGATAGTATTTTGAGACTACTTTAATCCTCGATTTTCTCAAAAACGTAAGTGCTGTTATTTTCTTTCCAAATTAATGTTTGTGTTTTCATATTTGCCTAAATTCATCCTTTATGGAGTTCTCACATAAAATTACTCTATTTCATGTATTTGGATATCATTGTGTTGCATATATACCCAGTGTTTCAAGGGATGTTACCTTATTTTTGGTCAAATAATGGCTCTTACTATTACTTAAAATATAATATTATGAATTTAATTTCATTCCAAAAGTTAGTTTTAAAGAATTAAATGTTTTCTCAATGAGATGTAAAACATTATCAACTATTTGTATGAAAAGTGATTATGCAGGATTGGGTTGAGGAGTGTTTAATGGAAACTATTTTTACAGAAATATTGAGAACAGTAATGGAACAGTGTTAGTGGTCCTAAAACAGAAACAAGTCTATAAGCAATGAGTGAAAATGCCCAGCACTATAAATGATAAAAATAAATCTTTTCTTTTGAAATGCTCCTTTACATACTATTTTTGATACTTAGTAGAGAGTAGTGCTATCCTTTTGATTGAGTCCTTGAAGGCTTTCTTAACTTGATTGTTCCTCAGAGTATAAATAAAGGGATTCAACGTAGCTGAAATAGAAGAAATGATCAGTGTAACCACTTTATTAGTGGTCACTTCTTCCTTTGCTGTAGGGTTCATATAGACAGAAATGCACGTTCCAGAGGTGATCGAAACCACAATCATGTGGGAAGAACAGGTCAAAAAGGCCTTCTATCTTTGCTGGACTGAGTGGAATCTAAAAATTGCCCTGAGGATGTTAAGGATATGACAGAACTACACAAGTCAGAGTCATAATCAGGGTCAGCACAGCACAGATTATCACTGTCTCTTCCAGGAGCCATGTGTCTGAGCATGCGATTTTCACTAGGGGAAATGCATCGCAGGCAACATGATCAATGATGTTAGAGTCCAAAAATTCTAGTTTTAAAAGCATTTTAAGTGGTGGGATTATTATATACAAACCATCTGTCCAAGAGCAGATGATGAGAAAATTGCAGACACTTTTGCTTTTGCTCTTGATGGTCACGTAGTGTTAGGGTTTGCAGATGGCCACACAGCAGTCATAGGACATGGCTGCAAAGAGAAAAATTTCTGACACTGCAAAGAGGTCAGTAAGAAATGCTTGTATGACACAAGAATTATAGATAATACTCTTGTCACCCATAGCTATGTTATATAAAAATCCAGGAATACAAGCAGATGTGAAGGAGACCTCTAAGGAGACATTTTGTAAGAAAAAGTATATGGGTGTTTTCATATGGGAATCCAAAAAGGTGAGTGTGATGATGGTCAGTTTCCCAGTTACAATCAGCATGTAGGTAAGAAGCAGAAATACAAAAAGCAGAACCTGCAGCTGAGGGTCATCTGTCAGTCCCAGCAGAATGAATGTTGTTACTGTACCATTTCTCATCACTGACTGCTGACTTCTATTCAAGCTGCATGGGATATTCAGAGACATTTTCTTATTCATTATTCTAACTGTTCTAAAATTCACCATATTCAGTATTTTATTCACCATTTCATGTTAAAAATTTGTTTTACTTCCATTGTCTGCTTAGGATTTTAACTTGTGACTACAGTACATCACAGGTGAGGTGTAATTTTATGAATAGCACCAATGCCCCATGGCTCTCGAGAATTATTTCCAATTCAAAAATTAAATTAAAAAGTTTTGCCATTGATTTAATATCTTTTCTTGATACTTTCCATTATTAAAAATAACATTCATAAATATTAAATAGCTTGAGCTCACTACACAAACTGTAATTAGAACTTGAAGTCTCTGATCAAAAACAATATTTTTGTTTCTTTATTGATATTTAGATGAGTGTTGTTAATTCCCCTTAACCTCCCTAAGCCCTTCTGCTCCACGTTGAATAATCCATATTTTTCTGAATATGTATATCTTTTAAAAATATGCATGTAACATCAAAGTACAGAAAACTTTCACCCTTCTATCCAGTTTATTTGTTTTATGAGCAATTTTACTTTATTGTTTACCAAACTGTGTTCTCTTCTGAGTGTGGGCTGACTTATCTGAGAGTATTTGTGTATTTCACTGAGTTACCAAAAAGGGAATAAGTACTGACTGAGGCCATAGTTTTCCTGCAAGTCAGAACTCTCCTAGGGAATTTGGTCTCTCATTCAAAACTATCAACTATTTATATAAAGATGTAGAAGAACTTTTATGTAGCAGCCCACCTACCTGCCTTCCATCTTTCTCCTAATTTCTCAGTTAAGGCACATATCACTGTGAAACCTTACTTAGACTTCAAAGTTGAAACATAATTCAATCCTTAAAATACATCTTTTTTCCTCAAGATATTACAACTTATTATGCAATAAAATTTAACAAAATTGTAAAGCATAATTTACAGATATCTATGTATTCTCACTTGCACTCAAATGAACAACAGTAGTATAATAAGCCGTAGTCCCTTCATTCAATATGTTATCCGTTTTGGAGGGTGAGGATAGAGGACATGCCTATAGACTTCTATACTTACAAAAACACTATTAATTTTAAGTTGAGGTTGAATGTATAGCCAACATTGCCATGGATATTTCTTATATTAAGTAGGTGTGTATTTATTAATGTCTCATGAATAAAAGCCTCCCAAACACTGACATTTATCTATTAGAGAAATTCTAAAAAATGATGCATCATAAATAAATATATGTTGGTTACATTACAAAACATAAAAATTATTGCTGAAATCCATTTTTTCCTTGGGACCAAACAATGCCCAATTCCTGTAAAGGGAATTACAATCCAAGAAAATTTTCATCATACTTATTCTTCTGTTAGAGCATTTGTTAGTTGTTTAAACATGGCAACATTAAGAAAGTAATGTGGAAGTGATATTTTGAGGAGTATATTTATATCCCCACCTTTACTAGCATTTCTGGGAATGCATACAGCTCCCTGAGATTGCCATCTTCAATCATTCTGACAGACTACCTGATAATAGGCTTAGAGCTATTATAAACCTCCAATATTTTCTTACTCTCTCCATCATTGAAAAGAAAATAAATTACTTTAAAAGCTCGAATGTGAGGAATTCTATTCACAGGTGGAAGAGATGATATTCTAAAGAACCAGGACAGAGTGAAGTGTTTTATTGCTCAGAACATGAATTTTTAAACATTGATGTATATGCCACTAAGTGAATAAAATATTCCTTGGTGACCTACATTCAAGTATCATTAATGAACTTTTTGAATAATGGAAATTTGGCAAAAAAAAAAAAAACACAAAACAGGGATGCAGGCTTCAGTAGGGGCTGTGTCCTTGGAGACAGGGGATGATGCATCTGCGTCGGACTCAGGTCAGGAGGACAACTCTGTTACTCAATAACATAGCTCATGTTTTTAAAACTTTCATATCTACTAAGCATTTTTGAGATTAAATACTTTTTTTAATAAATATAATCCTTTAGTATAGTATATAAATTTTTTATTGTCATTGGGCATTTTCACTCAGATAGGTAGAGAAAGTTTATTTGGTTATATGAGGCTACTGCTTGCATTGAAGACGTTACCCTTCCAGGTTTTTCTTCTTAAGTACAACCATTATCATTTGAGTAAAAATCTGCAACCATATGTTATAATTGAATGGGGGAAAATATGCTTCTATATCTTTAAACACATCTTAATTTATCACATAAATTTTTGATCTTTCAAATTTAATATTATTAAAGTTGATTGTGTGACAATGTTTGTATTTATTTTACCAATGTCTGAATTCAATTTATAATATTCTTCCGATATGCAGAATTATCAATCATTCTATCAAACATAACTTTATAGTATTATTTTCCATATGTTTGATAATAATTGCTAAAAGTGCAAATTGTAGATTAAAATGATTACTTATTTTTAGAAATATTACACACTATTATAAAACAGCAATAAGATTAGTTTTTTAAATTGCCACTGTAATTAAGTAATTAGAGTACATTATTTTTATTTTTAACTCTGTTCATACTTTCTTCTTAAAATTATACTTAATATGTGTTTTAAGATTATAATAAAATTTATAAGTGTCTGTGCCTGTTTTTTGCACATGGTTAATGGTTTTAATGTTCAGATCTATCAATTTTTTTGGCTTTTCATTTTTACATTTTGAAGTATTATTGGTATATACAGTAAACTGCACAAAGTAAATCCCACATTTTGATTAATTTTGACATATGCGTACCCAATAGAGATATCACCCCAATCAGGACAATGAACATATTAATGATACCCAAGAATTTGCTTATGCAGTTTTGATCTCTTCTCCCTGCCCATCTTGAATTTTGTCACTCACAGTTAAGCAGGGATCTCTTTTCTGTCACTATAGATTAGTTTGCTTTATCTGGAATAAATGTACTTATTTTCATCTGGTTAATTTCACTCAGAATACTCTTTTGAGATTCATTCATGTTTTTTCCTGCATTTATAGTTCATTCCTGAGATAAATTCCAAGGCTTAAATATATCATAATTTATTACCTATTAATAGATACTTTGCCATTTTAATTTCATAGCTAATTATAAATAAAGATGCTATGAATATTCATGCCAAAGTCTCTAATGGCATGAGCTTTCATTTCTATTTGGTAAGTACATAAGAATGGAATAGCCGGGTCTTGGAAGATATATGTTCAAATATTTTATAAACTGCCAAATGGGTTTTCAAAGTTGCACATGATTTTACATTCCCACAAGCAGTAGAGGCGTGTATAGCTCGTCCACATCCTTGGTATGATCAGTCTTTGTAGTCTTAGGGTCTTAGCAGGTGTGTAGTTATATACCTTGTGGTTTTACTTTGCATATATTTACTAGCTAATATGGTTGAGGATCTTCTGGTGTGCTTCCTTGTCATATATCCTCCTTGGTGAAGTGTCTGTTTAAATTATTGCCTATTTTATGATTTGGTTTTGATTTACTTATTAATGAGTCTTCATACAAATCTTTTGTTAGGCATGTAATTCACAAAGTTTCTCATTTAGTGGAGTATCTTCTCCTTCTATCAACACTGTCTTTTTAACAGAAATATATTCTCAGTTTTGATGAATTTCTTTTCATCAGTTTATTTTAATATATTTTTATTACGGAAGTTGTGAATTTACCACACAAATATGCACATATGTATGCACATATGTAGAATTCTGAGATGCTGCAACTAGCAGATGCTGCAAATGCTGCAATGAGCAGACGTTGCAATCAGCAGATGATGCAGCCAGCAGAAGATGCAGCCAGCAGGGATCAGATGTGGCTCAGGTGGTTGGGCATTTGCCTCCCATGTAGGAGGTTCCAGGTTTGATTCACGGTGCCTCTAGAGAAGATGAGTAGACACAGTGAGCAGACACAGTGAGCAGACAATGAGCAGCAGACGAGGGAGCCATCTCGGGGTGGGGGGTGGATTAAAAAAATAAATCTTTAAAAGAAAAAATCACTTGACCATGGTTGTAAGGGTCTGTTTCTGAATCATAATTTGGTTCCATTGGGCTATGTGTCCATCCTCATGCCAGTACCATGCTTTTTTTTTTTTTTTTAATGACAGTAGCTTGGTAATATGATTTAAAGTCCAGATGTGAGAGTCCTCCAGCTTTGCTTTTCATTTTTAAGTTGTTTCTGGCTCTTCAGGGCCCCTTACCCTTCCAAATAAATTTGATAATTGTGTTTTCCATTTGTTTAAAAAATGCTGGTGGAATTTTTATCAGGATTGCATTAAGTCTGCATATCAGTTTGGGTAGAATTGACATCTTAATAATATGTAGTCTTCCAATCCATGTGCATGGAATGTTCTTCCAATTATTTAGGTCTTTTTAATTTGTTTTAGCAATGCATCACATTTTTCTGAATACAATTGTTTTACATCCTTGGTAAAATTTATTCCAAAATATTTAACTCTTTTAGTTGCTATTGTAAAAGGAAATTTTTTCCTGACTTCTTCCTCAGATTGCACATTACTAGTGTATAGAAACACCACTGATTTTTGCTTATACATCTTGCATCCTGATACTCAATGAAATTGATTATTAGCTCTAGCAGCTTTGTTGTAGATTTTTCAGGACATTCTAGGTATAGGATCATATCATCTGTGAATAGTAAAAGTTTTACTTCTTCCTTTCCTATTTGGATGCCTTTAATTCTTTTTCTTGCCTGATTCCTCTAGCTAGAACCTCTAGCACTATATTGAACAACAGTATTGATAGTGGACTTCCTTTTCTTTTCCCTAATCTCAACGGGAAAGCTTTCAGTTTTTCACCATTGAGTACAACATTAACTGGGGGTTTTTCATATATGGCCTTTAACATGCTGAGAAAAGTTTCCTTCAATTCCTATCTTTTGCAGTATTTTTATCAAGAAAGGATACTGTATTTTATCAAATGCTTTTTTGTGTCAATTGATAGAATCACGTACTTTTTTTCTTTGATTTATTAATGTGGTTAAATATACCGATGATATTCTTTCATTAAACTACCTTTTAATACCTGGTATAAAACCCACTTGATCAAGATGAATAATTCTTCTAATGTGTTGTTGGATTCAATTAGCAAGTATTTTATTGAGGAACAGTTAGAGAAATAGGTTGGTAATTTTCTTTATTTTGTAATATCTTTACCTAACTTTGGTATTAGGGTGATATGGGCTTCATAGGTGAGTTTGTTAGCATTCCTTCTTGTTTAATTTTTTGGAAGTGCTTGATTAAGGTTGGTATTAACTCTTCTTCGAATGTTGGGTAGAACTCATCTTTAAAGCCATCTGGTCTTGAGCTTTTCATTTTGAGGAGTTGTCTGATGACTGTTTCAATCTTGTTACTTATTGGTTGTTGCTTGAGGTGTCTTATTTCTTCTAGGGTCAGTATAAGTTAATTTGTTCCTAGGAGTTTTTCCATTTCATCTATATTGTCTATATTTTTGTCATACAAATTTTTCTTAGTATCCTTTTATGATCTCTTTTATTTTTGTGGTGTCATTATTAATGCCCAGTTTTCATTTATTACTTTATTTATTGGCATCTTCTCTCTCTTTTTCTTTGTCAGTCTAGCTAAGGGTTTTGTTATCTTCATGAAGAACCAATTTTGCTTTTCTTAATTCTCTCTCCCCTCTTTTTTTTTTTTTGTTCTTAATTTCATTTATTTCTGCTGAGATCTTTTTTACTTCATGCCTTCTACTTGCTTTGAGACTAGTTTGTTGTTGTTTTTTCTAGTTCATTCAGCTGTGTAGTTAAGGCATTGATTTTAGCTTATTCTTCTTTTTTAATTAAGAATTGAGGGCTGTAAATTTCCCCCTCAACACTACCTTTGTTGCATCCCATTATTTCTACATTGTGTTATCATTTTCATTCATCTCGAGATGTTTATTAATTACTTTCACAATTTCTTCTTTGACCCACTGATCATGTAAGAGTGTGCTGTTTAATCTCCATATATTTGTGAATTTTCCCTCTTTCTTTCCTTTGTTGATTTCCAACTTTATTCCATTATGATCAGAGTATGTGCTTTGTATAATTTCTGTCCTGTTGAATTTATTGAGATCGGCTCTGTGACCCAAGATATGGTATATTCTGGAGAAAGATCCATGAGCATTTGAGAAGAATGTATATCTTGCTGATTTGGGGTGCAATGTTTTGTATATGTCTATTAGGTTTAGTCAATTTATCATATTATTCAAGTTCTCTGTTTCTTTATGGATCCTCTGCCCAAATGTTCTATCCATTGCTGAAAGTGGTATATTGAAGTCTCCAACTACTATTGCATAGATATCTATTTCTCCATTCAGGTTTGCCATTGTGTGTCTCATGTATCTTGGGGTATTCTGGTTTTGTGCATATATATTTATAATTGTTATTCCTTCCTGGTGTATTGCTCCTTTTATTAATAACAGTGCCTTTCTTTGTCTCTAATAATAGTTTGCCTTTAAAGTCTATTTCATTAGATATAAGTATAGATACTGTAGCTTTTTTTGTTGTTGTTGTTACTGCATGCATGGAATATCTTTTTCCAGGCTCTCACTTTCAATATATTGGTATATTTGGGTCTAAGGTGAGTCTGTTGTACACAGCATATAGATGGCTCATATTTTCTTATCTATTCTGCCAGTCTGTGTTTTTTGATTGGGAGTTTAAGCTGTTAACATTCAATGTTATTACTGTAAAGACAGTTCTTATTTCATCCATTTTGACATTTGGGTTTTATCTGTCATATTTTTTTCATCATTCTTTTTATGTCTTTAGTTACTTTTACTGATATAATCTTCATTCTAGACTCCCTTCCAAGACTACCTTTCCTGTCTCCTCTTTTCAGGATGTAGCACTCCCTTTAGTATTTTCTTCAAAGCCAGCCTCTTGGTTACAAATTCTCTCAGTTTCTGTTTTTGGGAATATTCCAAACTTGCCATCATTTTTTCTTAACAAATCAATTTTATTGATACATATTAATAAAACATAAATCCATCCAAAGTGTACAATCGGTGGTATTCAAAGTAATCACATAACTGTGCATTCATCACAATATCTTTAGAGTACATTCATTATTCCAATAATAAAAATAAACAAAACCCCCCCCCCCAAAAATCTAAATTCAGACCTCTCAATCTCTCTGTGCTTCCCCTGTCATACATGGTTGCTATTCTTTATCCTTCTCTTTAGTATGTATGTATTTATATTTTGTAAAAACCGGTCTTATATATGCAATATCACCCATATTTCTGTTTTACATGAGGTTTTACTATCCTATACAATCCCATGTTACAGTTTTTAGCTTTCCTTATAGTAATATACATGACTTTAGACTTTCCCTTTCAACCACTCTCATACCCATACAATAGTTTTGTTATTTACACATACCATGATATGCATTAACCTTTTCTATTCATTTCCAATAATTTATAAACAAACTTTTTACCAATTCTGCACAGATTAAACCTTAGCTTTCCATTCTCTACCTTTCCATTTTCTGGTGACCTATATTCTAATTATTAACTCCATGAATTTACACAATATATTTAGTTTATAATAGCACAATCATACAGTATTTCTACTTTTGTCACTGGCTTGCTTTACTTAACATAATATACTTCAGGTTCATCCATGTTGTCATATGCTTCATTACTTCATCTCTTCTTAGTGCTGCATAATATTCCATCATGTGTCTACATCACAATTTGCTTATCCATTCATCAGTTGATGAACACCTGGGTTGTTTCCAACTTTTGGCAATTGTGAATAATGCCACGGTGACCATGGGTGTACAGATGTCTGTTCATGTCTTTCCTCTCAGTTCTTTTGGGTATTTACCTAGTAATGGTATTGCTGAATCACATTTGATCTATTTTTGAAAGACAGTCTTGTTGAATATAAGATTCTTGGCTAGCAGTTTTCCTCTTGTAGTGTCATAAATACATCATGCTGCTGCTTTCTTGCTTCCATTGTTTCTGATGGAAAATAGGCACTTAATCTTTTTGTGCATCCCTTATGTATTATGCATTGCTTTTCTCTTGCTGCTCTCAGAATTATTTCTTTCTCTTTGACATTTGGAATTTTGATTAATATGTGTCTTGGAGTTGGTTTATTCAAATTTATTTAGATGGGAGTATACTGTGTCGCTTGGACACAGATATCTATGTCCTTCATTAGGAATGGGAAATTTTCTACCACAATTTCTTCAATATTCCTTATGACATTTTCCCTTCTCTTCTCCTTCTGGGACACCCATTCTTTGCCATTGTTTAGTTCCCTGTAACCCAGTTAAATTTTTTCCATTCTTTTTTCATCTGTTCTTTTGTATGTACACTTTCAGAGGCCATGTATTCAAGCTCATCGATCCTTTCTTCTGCCTTCTCAAATCTTCTGTTTTGTGCCTCCTGTGTATTTTTAATTTAATTTATCATGCCTTTCATTCTCATAAGATTTATTTTTCTATGTAAAATATCAAATTCTTCTTTGTGCTTACCAGTGTCTTATTAATATCTTTAATTTCTTTAGCCATCTCATCAAATTTATTAAGGAGATTTGTTTGAACATCTATGATTATTTGTCTCAGCTACTTTATGTCATCTAGACAGGATTTGATTAGGGTGTCCACAGCTAGATTTAATGATCAGGCAATGAGAGTGACTGGATTGGACATATCAGAGGCCTCACACTAAGATTATCCTTAGAGCACTAACATTATTTTCTCCTTCAGGGATGGGTTAATTTCCTTTGTTCATAGTGTGTTAAATAGTTTGGCTGTTTTTTTTCACCATTCATTCTGGAAATTATCAGGATGATCAGGGCCACCTCAAGTCAGACTGCTCCATGTAAATTTAGTTTCATTGCTTAATTTCTAAATAATTAATCCTGCTACATGAAGAAGAAGGATAATGGTGGTATAGCAATCCATTACAGTGTTTGCAATGAAGGAATATCAAAAAAGTGTTTTTGTCATCTGGAAATATGTGCAAGAGTGGTGAAATTGAATAATATGTTAGACATTGGAAAAGTTCATTTAGAATAAAACTCTTGTGTGGAAATTAAAAGCCACTATGAGCCAGTGGTGTCAGAATCTAGATGATATTCATGAAAGGAAATAATTTCAGGAATCAACCTTGAGGATCCATTAGAGCAGAGCATATATATATATAAAACACCTGATCATAGGAATGTCAGTGGCTAGAGTTTATCCAATATTTTCTATGGATCCTTGCATCATTTGAAATTAATTGATCACAGACATTGGCTTTTTTAGTAATCTGTTATCCTCTTTTCTTGCCCTCCCTGCAAAAGGGCATAATTATGATTAATATGTGTTCAATTCTTTATACCGATTCACACATCACTCCATGTATAGCTACCTTCTCAAGAGAGAGTACAGTTGCTTTTGACTTCACTTTTTTGAACAAAGCTGTCTGATTCTCATTCCTCTACATTAAAGTATAAATTTATTTTTGTAATTATAGTATGAAATATTCTAATAAAATAAATATTTACCATTCTTCTCTACCCATATAAAGGCTTATATTAAAATGCTAGTAATTGATAATTATTTATATTAAACCACATAATTTTTCAGTTTTCTTGAAATAAACTATATCTGTTTCAGTATAGTTAAACTTTTCCAAGGTGTCCCTTGAGCACACTGTGATGTTAATATGTGTGTCATTGTGGCAACCTATGCTGTAGCAAATATAGACTTTGGAGTCTGATAAAAATGGAATTGCATCCTGACTTTACCACTTCCTGACATTATTTAATTCTCCTTAACTTTAAATTTCCTATTAGTGTCTTAAAGGTATGACAAAAATCCTTTATGAATTGATTGACTTTTATGAAAATAATAGATCTGCAGTAATTTTTGAAGTGGCATCTGCTGAAATCATTGTCATTACAATGCAAAAATGAACATTGTTAACATTTTTTTACTTCATGATTTAACCTTCATCTTTAACATTAAAGCAACAGTGCTTACATCATCATATTACCTAATTTATCAATATAAAATCTAAAGTAACCTAGAATGGTTTCTAGAATACAAAAGGACCTCAAAAACTGGAATTGGTATAGGCAAGTAGTAAATTGCTCAATCTAGAATATTTATGAAGATGAACTCATTACTTCTATTTATTTTGTTTATTTAATTTTTCTTTTTTGCATTTTATAAAGGTTTGGTTAGATGTGAAGCCATTTTTTGATTCCTGAAATTGTATTATATTCTCTTACTGAGAAATGTCATCCCTATTTGAGGGAGGGAATAAAAAGTTAAAGATATTAGGGACTAATGATTTTTCTTGAAATTTTGATTCTTCTACATCAGTATTATTCTTTGAGAATAATACAATTTTTTTGATTGAGTCATTAAAGGTTTGTTTTACTTTGTTTCTCAGGGTGTAAATGAAGGAGTTCAGCATAGGAGCAATGTAACTGGTTAACACTGTCACACCCTTATTAACAGCCACTGATTCCTTTGATGAAGGTGTGACATAGATGAAGATACAGCTGCCATAGGTGATAGAGACCACATTCATGTGGGAAGAGCAGGTAGAAAATGCCTTTTTCCTTGCTGAGCAGAAGGGAATCGTAGAATGGCCTTGATGATGTATCTGTAGTATAGAAGTACACATACAAGTGTCATGCTGAAGGTCAACTAGCACATATTATGACAGTCCTCTCTATGAGCCATGTATCTGAGCATGAGATCTTTAGGAGGGTATATACATCACAGGCAAATGGTCAATGACATTAGAGTCACAGGATTCCAGATAGAGGCTTATGCTGAGTGGTGGGAATAGAGTCAACAAGCCAGCTGTCCAGCAACAAAGGAAAAGTCTTCAACAAACCATGTTGTTCATGATGTTCACGTAATATATGGGTTTGCAGATGGCTACATAGGGGTCATAAGATATGTTGTTCAGGGGGGAAAATTCTGTAACAACAAAGAAGTCTGTAAAAAAATTTTGGATGAAGAAATCATCATATTTGTCTTGTCACCTCTTGATATGTTGTGTAAATATATGGGAATACAAGCAAATGTAAGTAAGATTTCTGAGAAGGAGAATTTTGTAGGAAAAAGTACATGACAGTTTGAAGGTTTGAATACAAGAAGGTGAGGGACATGATTGTCAGGTTCCCAGTTAAACTCAATATGTAGATGGGAAATAGAAAGATGAAAATTAGAACCTTCAGTTGCGGGTGATCAGTCAGTCCCAGCAGGATAAATGTTATTATGTGGTTACTCATCCTTCCTTCTAGTCAAACTGCATTTTTAAACTGCATTTATAAATCCATTCTTCTAGTCAAACTGAATATATATTTCTGAGATATTTGTTATTAAGAAAGAGGTGTTAACATCACTTTGCAACAATTAATGGGTCAACAAACTCAACCAACAATCCAATATGCATGCAAGATTTATTTAATGTGATTATAAGCAGTATCATTACAGCAGTAGCATGGTTTTCTCAGTCGTGTGTTTTGGAAATATCATGTAATATTTTTGAAAAGGTCAGATTACTTTACACATATCACACTCGAACATTTTAGGAATTCTTCTTTCTTAACACTTTTATCCCCAAATTTTATTTAATTTATCTGTACATTGGATGGTAATTAGCCATATAGTTATCTTGGACTGCTAACTACATGTAAACCTTAAAACCAAATCTTAAACTTCTTCAACACCTTAATGTATTTCTTTATAGTTTGGTTAGTACTGAAAGCAAATATATGACAAAGAGTTTGTTTTTTACTATACAGTTCTTCATACTTTTGCTTTTGGTATGAATTCTATCATTATTGGAATTTAAAATTTTTGTTTTTCTCTTTTAGTAACTTTTTATTCATTCTTTGCCCCCTCTCCCTCCTGTAATTTTAACTAAACTTACATGCATTACTTAGAATATAACGGATTATTGTATGCAATATGCACCATATTGTGTGACACAATCACCATCGTTTTATATTCTCCAACACTTAAATCTCATTAAAATCCACCTCAATATGCTGGTATCCATGTCACCAATTCCAAAATATCAGCTTAATTGTACTAATCTCTTTCCCCAAACTCAGCTTGACTTCTCTGTGAATTCGTTATGCCATATCTATTATGGAAATAATAGTAGTATACTTCATATACTATTTTTGAAAAAGTTAACTAGTTACTATAGATATAACTTAGGAAAGTGCCTATTTCATAATGTCTAACAATTTTAAGTTCTCTGTTTCTTTGTCCTGCTATGCAGTGATTTTCTTTTTGTCACCATTCATTGTTCACTCACTTAAAATCACATTTTTTTTGCTGTCACAATTATAAAAAAACAGATTTACCAAAGTTTATCATTTTTGTCCTAAAGTATTAGAAGGCTTCTTGTGGTAGGTATACTTTGACCATACATTATTCATAACAACATTAGAAAACTTATCATGACACCTCACACATTTTTCCTCTTGCCTTTTTTATTCTAATTCCTGAGTGTTTCTTTTCTGCTGAGTTCTACGTGTTTATTTCTCCTCATTATTCCCTGTTAATTCTTTTTTAACTCAATAAATACCCTCTCAATGATATGCTTCATATCTAAATATTATTGCCCTTTGGAATCTGAAGAATATAGGAAAATATACCAAAACCATAGTAATTCTACACATACATCCTTTTCCCCCATGAGTTTTTAATAATCTAACTGGTATGTTTGTCCAGTTATTGAAATAATCACTTTAAATTGGTTGCCTACCTGGACTATTCTTTCATCTGATACTGTTTGTTTTCTTACTTACCTTTGGTCCCCAAACACTAGTTCTACCCACTGCAAATATTCAGTGCCTAAATATTAGGTTTAAACATCTACTGTTCTTGGAACCTGGGGAACCTGTGATATATGAGGTAGTTGCCTTTCATAGGAAGCAATCTCTTTCTAAGCATTACTCTGAGAAAGCACATTTATTTGAATTAAGAGTGTGAGTTTTACTGGTATAGTAGTGCCCCAAAATACAATTTCTGACATGTACACAATACCAAAGAAAATTTTACTGAAAAAAAAATATCTAGTAAGATTCCCCATATAAAGCTATATTATTCTTATTTGGTATGTATTCAAAAACTACTGTGATATTGAATATACTCATTTAAATTGCTGTATCTTTGAATCTAATATTGTGAATTTTAATTCTTTGAATGCATTTATATAGTGATGTATGTCTTATTGTGAGAAACACTATTATGATTATATACCCTATTTTTACTCTGGATAAAAGTGGTCTTACCTGCTTGTCTTTGCCAATCTGCCAAGAAGAGGAATAGTTGTATATTCATTGATACTGATTTTGCCTCCTTGTTGTATCTCTCAGTAAGATATTAAAGTCAGGGACCATGGAGTCCTGAATTTTTATCAAATTCTTCTTGATAGGTATCTTATCAAAGAGCACTACACCAGCTAAGCAAGCATTTAAAAATTGAATATGTGCTTCTCAAAAGAAGCGATTTTCCTGGAGTGAAGTCGCCAATCACATTATTATGTGAAAGTTTTACTATGTCCTTGTCTTTCAGGGCTGCTGGGACAAATACACGTTAAATAATGGTAATTTATTTTCACAGATTTGGACAATAGAATCTGAAATCAAGTTTTGATATGCCATGCTTTCTTCTGGAGTCCGTAGCATCTGCTGCTGGCTTGCCACAATCCTTGGGGTTCCTTGCTTTGCATCTCTGCCACTGTCACATAAGGCCTACTTCATGTTTTGGATTCTTCTGATTTACTCTGTTGGAATTTCTGCTGCCTTATAAGGATTCCAGTGATAAGGAATAGGGACCATTCACTTGGTCTCATCTAATTATAACCTTTGAAAATCCTATTTACAAACTAATCCACTCCTAAACTACTAATAACACCTTCAAAAGTTCCTATTTATCAGTGGGCTCACTAAAACAGCAATATGGAAAAAGACTTGAACACATCTTAATGGGGTAAATGATTACTTCTACAACACATTCCTTTAAAATATTCCTTCCCTGCTTAAGTGGGAGGGGGTCAGTTCTAATTATGTGTCCAAATATCAGAGTTTAATCCCAGGAATTCAGTCACTATTATAGAAAAATGGCATGAACTTGCTCATGGTTTGCCTGAGAGTGTGTAAGGTAAGGTCACACTTGACGCTTGCATCAGACCATCTAGGGACACATAAAGGACCATTTCTGCAGCCCATCTCTCTCACTGTATTTGCTTTTGCTTAGTATGATTAGTAGAGATGATTGTATTTCTCTGATAAAATTTTGTTGCACTACTAACTTTGAATAGTATTCAATTCTAAAAAGGCATGTTTTCTTCCAGACATTAACAAGGTATTTCTGTGATGCTCTGACATTACAAAGCATGGCCGAGTAATAAATTGAGTTATTTTTGACTGATTATTGTTTATATTATAATTTAAATATATTTAAATTTTTTATTTCTAATGAGTTGATGTGACATGGACCAAAGTGTCCCTGTATATTTCTTTCTTTCTTTCTTTCTTTCTTTCTTTCTTTCTTTCTTTCTTTCTTTCTTTCTTTCTTTCTTTATTCATATGGCCACATGGTTTTTTTGGGATGGAAATTGCTTTTCTTTATTTTTAATGAAGCTTTAGAGTACATAAATGTAACACAGAAAATAATGGGGTTTCCCATATACCCAACGGCTAACTTCCCTCACTTCCTATATTAACAACATCTTTTATTAGTGTGGTACATTTTTTACAATTAATGAAGACATATTGAAGCATTGTTACTGATTATGGTCCATAGTTTACATTATGGTTTACACGTTGAACTGCATAATATTATAGGTTTCGACAAAATGTATAATGGCTTGCATCCATCATTGCAATATTATGCCAAACAATTCCAATGCCCTAAAAATGTACCATGCTACATATTTTCTTCCCTCTCCCTCTCCTGAGACTCTCTGGTGACCACTGTCTTTATATCAATGTTACAATTTCTTCCATTACTAGAAAGATAATAAGTTTAATCTAATCCATAGTTACATTCCCACCTTATGCAAGTTCATTCCTCAATCTTGAGGATTTGGGGATGGTGATGCCCACTCTATATCTGATTGAGAGTGGGCTTAGATCCCATGGGGCAGATGATAGAACTGTCTTGTTTGCAGTTATAGGTTCTCTCTGTTTTTTGGGATGAGTGTTGTCCATCATCACCCTTTTGTTAGTTGTCCTGAGTGAATCCAGTGAACTGGATTCTAGGTGTTGGCTGCCAATCCTCTGAGTTTCCAGGCTCAACTGCCATATGAAGAGCTGGAAGATTTTTAAGCCTCTGGGACATAAATTTATGGGGTATAATGCTGATTATAGCTTCAAATAAAATTGGCAGAAGAACCATATGTGGGAAAAGTATAAATCATTCTGACTCTGATATATTCGAAAGTTAAGGTATCATATATTCCAATGTAAGAGCCACTGGCAGGGTGCTGATTTCCTGGGGTTGTCTGCCCTGCCTATATTGTCTTGATCTCTCTAGAGCCCTCAGGAGCACCTCTGCTTAAGGCACATCCTCCTGAGGTGTGCATAAGCCTAATCTCTAGAACAGCCTCCTGACTGATTTTGAAATCTCTTACCAATAAAAATTCATTTTTATTTAATATTCCCCCCTTTTGGTCTAGGTCCTTCACCAAATGCACTGCTAGTTGGCACTTGGTAATAATCTCTCTACCCTGGGAGTCATGTCCAATGCCAGGGGGAATGTAGTGAGTTTTTATGCCTAGTTTGGCTTAGAGAGAAGCCATATTTGAGCAACAAGGAAGCTATCAGGAGGTAACTCTTAGGCAATCTATATTACTAGGCTAAGTTTCAGTTTCACAAGAATATGGTTCATAAGTACAACCGTTCACTATTCCATCAGTTATTGTCTGGGTCTCCACCCAGTGAGACAATAAACCATGACCACATGAACATATTCATATCCCATAGAAACATGCCCCAGGTGCACCTCTCCCCACACATCCTTCCCTGGTAACAGTGATGTACTAGTGATCATCTAAGGCCACAGATACAATCTTTCTGCAATCCAAATCCTCCCCAACAAAAAATAAAAATAAAATAAAATGATAAAATAAAATAAAATAAAGTAAAAAAAAAAATTAAAGGATGGTTCAACTAAAGAAAATCCATTAATGTTATACACCACATTAGCAGATCAAACGAAAAAAAATCACATGGTCATATCTAATGATGAAGAAAAACATTTGACAAGATATGTATTTTCTTAATAAAAACACTGAAAAATACAAGTAGGAGGAAACTTCCTCAACATGATAAAGGGTATATATTAAAAACCCACAGTTAATATCATACTCAATGGTGAAAGGCTAAAGAATTTCCCTCTAAGAGCTGGAATAAGACAAGGATGTCCACTGTCACTGGTCTTATTTAATATTTATTAGAGGTACAGCTCAGGCCCTTAGACAAGAAGTAGAAATAAAATTCATACAAATTGAAAGGATGAAGTAAAATTTTCACTATTTCCAGATGACATGATTCTATATGTACAAAGCCCCAAAAAGTCTATAACAAACTTCTAGACCTGATATATCAGTTCAGGAAAGTGGCAAGATAAAAACCTACTCATAAAAATCAGCAGTGTTTCTGTATACTAATAATGAGCAATCTGAGGAGGAAATGAAGAAAAAATTCAATTTTCAATAGCAAGTAAAAGAATCAAGTATCTCGGAAAAAAAGTAAACTAAAGAGGTAAAGGATTTGTACACAGAAAACTTAATAACATTGTTAAAGGAAATCAAAGAAGAACTAAATAAATGGAAGAATATTCCATATTCATGGATTGGAAGACTAAACATCATTAAATGTCTTTCCTACTCAAATTGATTTAAAGATTTAATGCAATCCAAATAAAAATTAAAACATCAGTTTTTTAAAGAATTGAAAGAGCCAATTAAGAAAATTATTTGGAAGGGCAAGAGTCCCCAAATAGCAAAAAGATATTGAAATAAGAAAAAAAAATCGAAGGAATCACACTACTTGACTGTAGAGCGTACTACAAGGCTACAGTCATCAAAACTGCATTGTTTTGGGAAAAGGATAGACATATTGAACAATGGAACCAAACTGAGAGTTGGGATATAGATCCTTGCACATATGGTCAACTGATATTTGACAAGGCCACTGAGCCACTCAGCTAGGACCGAATGACCTCTTCAACAAATGGTAATAGGAAAACTGGATATCCATATCCAAAAGAATGAGAGAGGATCACCATCTTACACCCTATACAAAATTCAACTTAAGATGGTTTAAAGACCTAAATATGTGTTCCGAGACCACAAAACTCCAAGAAGTTAATGTAGGGAAGCATCTATGAGATCTTTTAGTAGGAAATAGTTTCATGAACTTTAAAACCAAAATGTTAGCAACAAAAGAAAGAATAGATAGATGGGACCTTCTTAAAATTAAAGTCTTTTACACTTCAAAGGAGTTTGTCAAGAAAGTGAAAAGGAAACCTACTGAATGGGAGGGAATATTTGGAAACCACTTATCTGATAGGGGCCTAATATGCAGAATATATGAAGAAACTCTACATCTTGAAAATAAGAAGACAAACAACTCATTTTAAAAATAGGCAAGAAATTTGAATAGACACTTTTCCAAAGATGAAATACAAATAGCTAAAAAGCACATGAAAAGATGCTCAACATCACTAGCTATTAGGGAAATACAAATCAAAACTACAACAATATTTCATCTTATACCTACTATACTGGCAGGTATTAAAAAACAGTGAACTACAAGGGTTGGAGAGGATGTGGAAGAAAGGAAACCTTCATCCACTGCTGGTCGGAATGTAGAATGGTACAGGCATTGTGGGGGACAGATTGGTGGCTCTTCAGGAAACTAACTATAGAATTGCTCTATGATCCAGCAATCCCACTGTTGGGTGTATACCCAGAAGAATTGAAAGCAGGGACACCAACAGATATATGCATACCAATGTTCATGGCAGCATTATTCATTATTGCCAGAACTTGGAAGCAACCCAAATGTCCATCTACTGATGAATGGATTTAAAAAATGTGGTATTTACATATGAATGAATATTATTAAGCTGTAATAACCATATGTAGGAAAATTATAAATGAGTCTAACTCTGATGCATTGGGGAGAAAGGTTAACATATATTTCATGGTAAGGCTCCCAACAAGGTGCTGATTTCCTGGGATTGTATACTTTGCCTATACTGTTTAGATGTCTCTAGAGTCTACAGGTGCACCCCTGCTTTATGCACTATTTACTGTGGCATTCAGTGAGATCTTCCTGAGAAGTGCATAAACTTAACCTCTGGAATGACCTCCTAACTTACTTTGAAAGCTCTTAGCCATAAAAACTCATTTGTATATAATATTTCCCTTTATTGGTCAAGGTCTTTTCAGTATCAATCGAGAAGACCATGTGTATTAGTCAGCAAAAGGAGTGCTAATGTGAAATACCAAAAATGGGTTGGTCTTTATAAAGGGCATTTATTTGGGCTAGAAGTCCACAGTTACCAGGCCATAAAGCATAAGTTTCTTCCCTCACCAAAGTCCATTGTCACGTGTTGGAGCCAGACAGCTGCCGACATTTGCCTGGGTTTCAGGCTTCTTGGGTTCCTCTCCTCCCGGGGCTGCGTTTCTCTCCGGGCTTAGCTCCTGTTTCCTCCACAAGGTCAGCTGTAGGCGATCAGGTGAACATTTCCCTTCTCTTCTCCTGGGGCCTTCTTTCCAACATCAAAGTTGCTTCTCAAAAAACTGCTTCTCAAAACTGTTCTTGCCATGCCTTTTATATTTGATTCCCCACCCACCAAGGGGTGGGACTCAACGCCCTAATCATAACCTAATCATGCCCAGATCAACAGATGAGTTTACTAGCATGATCTACTTATATTTTTGGAATTCATAATTACATCAAATTGGCCAACGGTTACACTCCACCCTCTGAATTCCAAAAATACATTACAATATTCAAAAAACCTTAAATCAGTAACAATTCAACTACAAAATCATATCATAATCATTTCAAAGAAATAAAGTTCATCTTGAGGCAAAGTCCTGTCTACTCTAGACCTCTGAAACTTACAAAACCATTTAACTGCTTCCAATACACAATTAGAAAGACAAAGGATAAACATTTTCAATATCATAAGAAGAAATTGGGATGTGAAATATGAGTCATGGATCCCCTAGAGTTCAGTAAACCTGCAGGGCTTCCTCCATTTGATTTCAAAGTCTGAGAGTCATTCTTAAGACCTTGGTTTCTTCTCCTTGGGGCCACCTGGGAACCCACCCTTTCCACAGGCTTGCCCAATGGCCAATTTCTTGGTTCCACCCTCTTCAAGCATCTGGGTATCAACCAAGCTCCAGACCTCACCCTCCAAGGGTGTTGGGGTGATTGTCACACCTTACCCAAACTTTGGGTTAGAGTCTTAGCCCCCCTAGTACAGTGAGGTGAAGACAACATTCCCCCTATTCTTTGGCATACAGGTTCAACCCTCTCAGAGCAATGAGTTGACCACCTGGCATTCCCTAACACTTGGCATGCAGGCTCAACCCTTTCAGAGCAATGGGTTGATGACCTGGCCTTCTCTAATCCATGGGGGACAGGTACACCCCTCTCAGACCTGTGGGGTGTTGACCTTAACCGCCCTAATCTTTGAGGAATGTGCTCCACCCTCCCTGCACCCTGGGATGGCAAAACTCTCCCAGAACATCGGGTGGGGACATCCACCTTCTTCAACTGCTGGGGTAAACTCACCCTCTCTGCACCATGGGGCATCAAAACTTTCTCAGAACATTGGGTAGGAACATCCACACTCTTCAACTGCAGGGGCAAACTCAACTTCTCTGTACACATGGGTGGGGCTCCTCTCTTGGCCCATGGAGATGTCTTAAGTCCAGATCTCTGCTTCCATGGTTTTCTTCTTAAAGCTGATTCTCCTTCAATCTCTCCTTTCCATGTCCTCTTTTGTCCAAGCTGACAGTGGTTTTGTTCATACAGTGCTCTCAAAAGTTTGTTGGTTTAGCATGCAGGAAGCAGGGGTCCATGCCATCAGACAGTAAGACTTTCCACAAGTCTTTCTGAAATAACTGCACCTTCAATTCTGAGTTACGAGTTCCAAGTTTATTAAAGCCTTCAAATAGGGCATTTTCATCTGGGAATTTGATTTCCAGAAACTTGGAAGTTCAGAATCAGTTTCTGTTTTCTTTGTACCCAAAAGTTCAGTCCTTAGTGTATTTTGCTCATCTATTATTTTGCTATAAGCTGCAATGAGAAGCCAAGCCACATTCTTTGTGTATAGATTGGAAAGTTCTTCAGCTAAATGCTCCAATTCGCCATTTTCTAATTCTGTCTTCCATATAACACCAGGAGTTAATCCTGCTAAGTTCTCTGCAACTTTAAAACATGGATTGCTTTTCCTCCAGTGTCCAATAAGAGCTTCATCATTTACTTCTAAGGCATCATAGAAAGTCTCTTTAGCATCCATATTACTATCAACGGTCTCTTCAAAGTGATCTAGGCCTTTTCCATCAAGCATTTCACAATTCCTCCAAAAAATACCCCTTACCCATTTATAAAACAGTTCCAAAATTTTGGTAATTACAAAAGCACTTCCCCACTCCTCGGTACCAAATTCTGTATTAGTCAGCCAAAGGGGTGCTAATGTGAAATACCAAAAATGGGTTGGTCTTTATAAAGGGCATTTATTTGGGCTAGAAGTCCACAGTTACCAGGCCATAAAGCATAAGTTTTTTCCCCTCACTAAAGTCCATTGTCACGTGTTGGAGCAGGACAGCTGCTGACATTTGCCTGGGTTTCAGGCTTCTTGGGTTCCTCTCCTCCCGGGGCTGCATTTCTCTCCGGGCTTAGCTCCTGTTTCCTCCACAAGGTCAGCTGTAGGCGATCAGGTGAACATTTCCCTTCTCTTCTCCTGGGGCCTTCTTTCCAACATCAAAGTTGCTTCTCAAAAAACTGCTTCTCAAAACTGTTCTTGCCATTCCTTTTATATTTGATTCCCCACCCACCAAGGTGTGGGGCTCAATGCCTTAATCATAACCTAATCATGCCCAGATTAACAGATGAGTTTACTAGCATGATCTACTTATATTTTTGGAATTCATAATTACATCAAATTGGCCAATGGTTACACCATGTGATTTTTCTTCTTCAATTTATCAATATGGTTTATTACACTAGTTCATTTTCTTGTGTTGAGCCACCCTTGCATACATGGGATGAAACCCACTCTATTGTGGAGTATAATTCTTTTTTTTTTTTAACAAATCATTTTTATTGATGTATTTTAATAAAGCCTAAATTGATCCAAAGTGTCCAATAAATGGTATTAGGTGTAGTCACATATATGTGTGTTCATTGCTTCAATCATTCTTAGAGCACTTTCATTATTCCAATAATAATAATAATAAACAAAATATAAACAAAGCCCATCACCTATCAATCTCTCTATGTTTCCCCTACTGTACATATCTGTTATTTTTTTTCTCTCTATGAGTTTTGTATTTATATTTAGTAAATACAGTCTTATCTACGCAATTTCACCCATATCCATGCTTTACATGAAGTTTTACTATCTTATACAGTTACATGTCACAGTTTTTAGCTTTTCTTATAGTAATAAACATGACCTTAAAATTTTCCTTTCAACCACTGTCATACCCATATAACAGCTCTGCTAGGTACAAATAGCATGATGTGCTCTCACTATTTCTATTCATTTCCAAAGATTTAAAAACATGTTTTTTGTTTTTTTCCCCAATTCTGCACAGATTAACCCTCAACTTTCCATTCTCTACCCTCATTCCATTTTCTGGTGACCTATATTCTAATTAACTCCATTAGTTTACAAAATATATTTAGTTCATAATAGCATAATCATACAGTATTTGTCTTTATGGGTTTGGCTTGCTTCATTCAACATAATGTCCCCCAGGTTTATCCATGTTGTCATATGCTTCATGACTGCATTTCCTCTCACTGCTGCAACCCTAGGGTCACTCATTCTCCATATGAGTTTGTTTCTTTAAGTTGGAAACAGTATTTGAAAACCATTATATGCATGCTGAGATGTACATATTGCTCATGAATATATCATAGATTCTAGATCATTTCAATGGGTAAAACTAGGAAATTTAAGTTTTATCAAATTAAAATAGTAATTCAGAATGATGTTTCCAATGCAACTCAAGACTTCAGCAATTTACCTTAATGTATTTTAGATAACATTTAAATATAATAAATTACTACTTAAGTGATCTATACTTCTTCTCAGAATTAATGAGTGAGGGCATATTGCTAATTATACATACCACAAAAGGAAATTATTTGAGTTTAAAATTGATAACTAATGATCCCAAGTGGCATTACTACCAACCTTCTGCAATGGATAAAGGTAGGAATTTCACATACTTGACCTGAAAAGGTAACTCTCTGCCTTTCTATGATTAACAAAGAGGTCTTTTACCCAAAGCAATAGGAATGTAAGGAGCTCAAGTTATATAGGCTAAGACACTCCTTGCCCTTGGGAGACCAAAACATAGGAAAGGGCACTCATAGGACGGTTGACATTGCACAGCATAATGGGAAAAATATTTCAAAAGAAATGGGGAGTAGAGAAACAATAAATGACCCAACTGGAGAGAATAGCTAGAAGACTTTTGAAAAATGATATGAAAATACAAAATTGGTGAGTATTTTTACTAATGAGCTGATAATACATATTCAATGTTTGAGGAGCAGGCCGGTAACTCTTAAAATGCCATTGGCATATCTACATCCCTTAAAATGACTTCACAAATTTTACCTATTTATCTTGGCCTGAGAAATTCAATCCAGTGATGAACAGCAGGATTTAAAATGAAAATGCTTGAAAGAATGCTGAAATTATCCCATCACTTACACTGCAGTAGACATGCTCTTGAAATAGAATTAAGATTTGGATCAGTGAAGTCTCAATCAATTTTTCCCACCTGAATATATTACTTCTGGCAAAAATCTACATTCACTGCCAGCAGTATACAGACTAGGACAGGAATACATAATATAATAAGGGCACACCACATCAATTCTCACCTTCATATCAGTGGTTGGATCAAAAATTTCAATGTACAATCACAAAACTCACTCAAATGTAAGATAAAAAAATATCCAAGCTTAGTTATTAAAATGGCCATAAGCTCAAAATGAATATGAGAGAAGTTAGAGAGTTAAAAGGAAGTAATCTCGGGTTTTTAAAATTAGATTCTTATTGTTTTCTTACCTGTTTCTATTGAATTTTTTCAAAGTTTTTTCCTGTCTATAAAGGCAAAGTCCCCACTGTTTTTGTATTAAGTATGCTTTTCTCTCCAAAGTTAATTACACAAATGATCCGTTAGCAATTTTTCAAAAAGATTTATTTACTTTATTTTTCTGTATTTATCCACCCCTTCCCCCAGATGGTTCTTTCCTCTTCCTCTGTCTGTTCACCTTCTCCAAGAGGTAATGGAAATCAAACCCCGGACCTCTCACATGAGAGGGGAGTGCCCAACAGCCTGAGCCACATCAGCTCCCCCAGGCTGCGTCATCTGCTGGCTTCTGGCATCTGCTTGTTGTGGTGGGAGGCAGTGTCTAAGCTCCTTGCGGCCAGAGGCTGAGTCTGCTGGTCTTCTTTTAGGAGGCACCGGGTTTGAGCCACATCTGCCACATCTACTTCCCCTGTTACTAATTTTTAAAACTGGGTCATCAAGTATGTTTTTTTAATTGGTTTGGAATTTGGCAAAAAAGAGAAACACCATGTGTGAAACTGCAGAACACTCTGAGCAAAGAGAGATCAGAAAATCAAGTCTTCCATGGCTAGCAGGAGCTCCTTTTAAATGAATTTATGCAATTGATTGAAGATAGAAAATACAGCTCACCCAAGGCTGCTGCAACTGTTCACATGGGCTGCAGAAATGGGCCTTTATTCATTCACAGATGGTCTGATGTAAATTGCAGGTGTGACCGGCCTTACAAGGAAGCATCCAGCTTGCTCAAACCATGAGCATGTCCATGTACTTTCTCTGTAATAGTGACTGAATACCTGGTATTTAACTCTGGCATTTGGACACATGATCAGAATTGACCCAGCCCCACCTCAGCAGGGAATACTATTTTAAAGCAATTTGTTACTGGAGATTTAATCATGTAACCCATAAAGAAGTGTTGAAGACTTTTCCATGCTACCATTAATGTGAACCCATTTTTAAATAAGCACATTGA
>JAQZBX010028943.1:0-27561 GCA_029593785.1 Cabassous unicinctus
GCACAGGCGTGCCAGGTCCCGCTGAGCCATGCAGCAAGATGATGACGAAACAGGAGAGTGACACAAGGCAGAGCCAAAGTGAGGTGCACTGAAAAACCAGGAACTGAGGTGGCGCAGGTGGCAGAACACCTCTTTCCCACATCGGAGGTCCCCAGGATCGAATCCCGGTAAAAACAGGAGGAGAAGGATGAGAAGAGGGGCCAGGAAACAGACACAAAATTGCTCAGCAAATGGACACAAAACAGCAAACTGGGTGGGGGTGGGGTGCTTAAAATGGATAAAATAAATAAATCTTTAAAAAATATATATAGGTTTGACAGCACCAGTGAAGTGTAAGGCATTATTAATACTGTTCTCAAGTAGAAATTTTAGGCACTGAGCCAGAGCAAGTGGAAGGCATATTTTAGGGCATAAAGATTTTCTAGGTTTCATTAGATCAAATCGTTCCGGAGAGGTAGCACTCAGTCCCCATCTGTGAGTAAAGCCTACCCTATTTCAACCCCAAAGAGTCCCAAAGCTTAAGAACATGCTTATACGTTTTGCAAAAGAAAGGCAGTTGTGTTGTCCATGTCTTACTTTTCAGGAATTGATTTGCTTAGGTCCTCATAGACTTGTCCATGTGTTATTTTTTGCTAGCAGAATATACAATTTCTTTTTATAACATTATTTCACAGGACTGTCCTGAAGTAGAGGAAATTTGAAAGTATTAGTTATATGAGGGAGAGATTGGTGCCAGGCAGAGATGGGGAGAGAACGGAGGGATTCAAGTCAGGGCAAAGCAAAGAGATTGAAAGAGGAGGGTGAGGAAGTGAGGAAATGAGCAAACAAGCTGGAAGAGGTCCAAGATGCAGATTCCTGGTGAGTCTGTCCATCTGCAGAGCCTGTCATTTCATTTGCATTTCTATTTTTCCTTAAACCGATAATGCATATTTCATCATTTATTTTGGTTATGGTTTAATTATGAGAAGATTAGGAATCTAGGGATGAAGGAAGAGTTGTTTTTTCCCCAACTGCTGCCTCTTTTAGAGGCTGGATATGAGTGAATTAATTGTCAGAAATATCTGAGGGGGAAGGCATTTGCTTGTTCTTCAGTTTAGTCACCAGGGATTGCCAAGGCCTCGGCCCAGCATCCTACCCTTGGGTGAAAAACAAGCACTAACCAGCAATGGGTGCCAACATTTAAACAATGAAGGTTTAATCTGAAACGATTTTTTTTTCCTATTCTAAAATACTGTTGCTGACTCAAGGTGGCATCTACTTATAACTCCTTCAATTAAACTCACTCACAAGTATTGGCCCAACATTTACCCAACAGTTGAATTACTAAGTATTAGAATAAATATATAGATAAGTGATTTAGTCCTTTTGGCGAAGAGAAAATTTATCCAACAAATATTTTGTGCATCTAGTTAAACACAATAGTGAAATTCTCTAGGAACACAGAAGGGAATCCCCTACTCTCAAGAAAATTCCAGGGAAGTGGATGTGGCTCAAGCAGTTAGGTGCCGGCCTACCACATGAGACGTCCTGGGTTCGGTTCCCGGTGCCTCCTAAAGAAGACAAGCAAGACAGCGAGCTGATGCGACAGGCTGGTGCGGCAAGCTGATGCAACAAAGAGACGCAACGAGGAAACACAATGAGAGACACAACAAGCAGGGAGCGGAGGTGGCTCACGCAATTGGTCGCCTCCCTCCTACATGGGAGGTCCTGGGTTCGGTTCCAGTACCTCCTAAAAAAAGAAGATGAGCACACAATGAATGGACACAGAGAGCAGACAGTGAGCTCAAACAACAAGGTGGGGGGGGGATAAATTAATTAAATAAATCTTAAAAGAAAATTCCAGGGACAACGCATGTATATGAATTACCAAAATAAAAGTTTCGTGGGCCACAAAGTTCTAGCATGTGTGCTACGTCTTTTTCCTTTTACTGCCAAGGAGAATTTTCCAACATCCAGCCCACCATCCTCCCACCCACCTTTTCCGTCTTTCCACTTTCTCAGGTAAGTTCCTTCTTCACCCATTGTTTGAGTCTTTGTGATACCAAATAAGGGAGGGGTGGGGAGAGGAGAGAGATCGCAGAGGCAGGGGGAAAAGGGTAGTACTGGGGCCTAGGGCTGAGTTGGTGTCCACCAAAAAGCAAGGGTAGGCTGTGGAGGAGGATGGGAAAGAATGAAAGGGGATTTTATTCTGCTTCACCCTAGTCTCTCACCAAGTGACATCAAACTGTCAGCAGAGTTAAAAACTATCCACATGCTTCTTGTGTTAGGCAATGGTTTCTTAGACTTTATAGCCACAGCACAAGCAACAAAGAAAAAAAAATAGATAAATGGGACAGCCTGAAAATTACAAACTTTTGTTCATCAAAGGAGTTTATTATGAAAATTAAAAGACAACTAAAATATTTGGAACCCTATATCTGGTAAGGGTTTAATAGCCAGAATATATATATATAAATCGTGCAACTCAACAATGAAAAGACAACCTGATTAAAAAATGGCAAAAGACTTGGAGACATTTCTCCAAAGATGATATACAAATGGCTAAAAAGCACATGAAAAGATGCTCAACACCATTAGCTACAGGGAAATGCAAATCAGAACCACAGTGAGCTACATTTCACACCCACTAGAATGGCTACTATATATATATAAAACAAATTTACAAGGGTCGGAAGGGATGTGGAGAAACAGGAACACTTAATCATTGCTGGTGGGAATGTAAAATGGTGCAGCTATTGTGGAAGACAATTTGGCAGTTCCTCAGAAAGTTATTAATAAGTACAGAGTTTCCATCTAGGCTGGCAAACCCACTACTAGGTATTTACCCAAAGGAATTGAAAGCAGGGACTTGAACAGATATTTGCACACCCATGTTCATAGCGGCTTTACTTATAATCGCCAAAAGATGAAAATAACCCAAGTGTCCATCAATCCACGAATAAACAAACCTATTTATTTAGTGGTATAAACATACAATGGAAAATTATTCAGCATTAAAAAGGAACGAAGTTATGTTTCATGCCACAACATGGATGAGCCTTGAAGACATAATTTTGCGTGAAATAAGCCAAAAGGCCATAAATTGTATGATCTCTCTGATATGAAATAATTAGAATAAGAAAACTCATAGACTTAGAATCTAGAATATAGGTTACCAGGGTCTGGGTTGGGGTATGGAATGGGGGGTAATGCTTAATTTGTACAGAACTTCTATTTGGGTTGATTGTTACATTTTAGAAATGGATGGTGGTGATGGTAGCACAGCATAGTGAGTGTAATTAATTCAGAGCACTGAATTCTATATGTGAACATGGTTAAAAGGGGAAATTTTGGGTCACATATATTTTACTAGAATAAAAAGTAAAAGATAAAACACAGGAAAGCACAACACAGTATACCTTATTGTAAACAATATAGTTAATAGTACAATTATAATATTCTTTCAAAACAAAGGTACCACACTAATGCAAAGTGTTAATGGGGGAGTATATGGAAATGCTGTATTTTTCTTCATGATTTTTCTGCAAAATGTACAACTTCTCTAAGTAAATAAATGTTTTAAATTTTTAAGAAAACGATCTATATTCTAATGATTCCCAAATTTGTAACTCAAGCTCTAGCTGCACCCCAAAGCTCCAGACCCACTTGGATTTAGTTTAAGAAGGCTTCTCTCACTTTCCTTGTCTAAAGCGAAACATTTGATTAACGCCCTCCGCCAAAAAAAAAACTTGTTTCTCCCACAATCTTCCCCCAACTCAGTAAATAGCAGCAATCCAGTTTTCAAGCAAAGACATCGAGGTATCCAAGTCCTCCCTTTGTCTTTCCACATTGGTAACAGCTCCTCCACTGGGTCCTGTGAGGTAACCTCCAAATACAATCAAAAGGGCACTGAGGAAAAGCCCCACTTCAGAAATAGTAGGACGTGACACTTAATCTAGGTCCAAATCGGGAGTTCTTGCTTCAGTCCTTTGTGCTGTCTTCCCTGGTGGCTACTGCCTGTCTGAAGCCACGTCCAGCAGGCTTTAGAAATGAAGACCTACCCTTTCTTCTCCATCTCCCTCAGCCTCACGTCTACAACTTTACCTCCACAAATATATTGTTGACTAAAAGAATCCAGACAGAAAAGAGTGCATACTGTATGACTTCATTTATGTCAAGTTCAAAACCAGGAATCAAAATCTACCGGCATCATGCTTGGGGGTGTCCAGAGGAGGACAGCACCTGGAAGGAGTTGTGAGGGGACTTTGAGAGTCATTTTCTGTTTCTCGATCTTGATATGTGACATGAATGTGTTCCTGTCATGAAAATTCATCAAGCTGTACATTTAGGATTTATGCTCATTTCTGCATGCACATTATACTTCAATAAAAATATTACTTAAAGTATTATCTAGGCATTTGAAAACGATTAAGCAATTATTTCTGGACTGAGGGTACTGGTAAACCATCAGGAACTTTGGAGTGTCTGCATTTTGAAAATATGTGCTTTAATCCTTGGTGCTTACAGAGTTTAAAAATGCATCCTCTTTCAACAACAAATGAGTCTTTTCCCCATAGTACAAACTGACTCATGTTTTCAATTCAACTAAAAAAATTAGGAATCAATTACTGCTAAACTTCGGGGAGTTGTAAGGACATCTGAAATGTCAGGCATGTCTTGAAGTAGAGACTCTCTGGGTAGATGTCGTGATGCAGGTAACAGAAGCCAGACTCAGCCGAACCTTTCAAAATTATCCGGAGACTTCCACTGAATCAGATTTTCCTTCTTTCCTAAAAGACCCAAGCAGAGCAGCTGTGCCTCATCCTATGTCCTCCTTTTCTTCTGATTGTGTGGGAGGGATGGAATCCAGAGATACCCTAGCCAGATGTTCTCTGTCCTCTTTGTAGATAGCTCCTGCTGGCATCTCCAAGGTGGGAAACGGCCCCTTTTTCCCCATCAGAATCTCAAGGGCTGGCTGAGACACCAATGACAAAACGAAACCAGGTTTTCCGGCCCCAATGCCACAGGCCCATGCTGAGCAGCTGCCAGCATGGTACAATTTGAAAAGGACAGGCTCTGACTAAATACCTCCCCCACCATCCTGTCTCAGGGACTAAAATCCCACTGTTAGTACTTCCTGTTTGTCAGGCCCAGCCTTGACGCCCATCTTTGTAGCATCCTTCAACCCCCCCCAAGCTGGGACCATTAAACCCTCGAATCTGGCTTAGGTGGGCCCTGCCACCACTTACCAGGACCCACTGTGACTTTAGGTAGTGCTGGGTTTCCCAACTCACAGCCTAAACGATGCTCAGAGCATCAGCACAGCAGAGAAAGAAAGGAGAGAGAATTTTATGTTTGATTGATTTCTTCAATAAATATTGATGGAGCCCTGCTTTGCCAGGTACTGATCTAGGCACTGCAGGTGTGGCAGTGAATTTATTACAGTAGTTTTCAGGATGGAAGACAGACAATAAACAAAATAAATACACATATTATGTAGTATATTAGAAGGTGATGAAGTGCATTGGGGAAGGGGATAAGGAATGCCGAGTAGGGGGAGTTAGAAATTTTAAATAGAATAGCTAGAAACAACCTTGTTGATGTTTTTGAGAAAGCTCTGACGTGATCATCATGGGAAAGGTTTAGTATTGTTTATATTTTGAATTATGTGGAGGAGTGGGTTAGGTGGGGCTTTAGAGCTCCCTATCTGCCCCAGTTTCAGTGTGGGATCAGCGTGGCAACGGCTGTCCCACTCTGCCCTTGCTCCCCAGTTCAGATCATTGGCGCCTGCCATCTTCTTTTGCCCACCACCCTCCTCCTCCATGGGCCGTGCGTCTGGTGAAGATCCAGAACCTGTTCTGATAACCTATCTGAAACCAGTCCTACCCTTATCCTCCTGTTCTTACAGCTGGGCTTCTGCCATGGGCTGTCTTCTTTAGCTCCTATTCTGATCTATTTAGAAGAAACCTGAGGTTTGGGCTGTGCCATGTTCTTGGTGGTACCCTTCCTCAAAAGACTAGAAAACTCTTCAGAGTCAGGTACAGAGTCAGGTACCTTGGAAGCTACAGCCAGACCTCCCAGCCTGCATGCCTACCTTTCCAGAACATCCACTGGTTGCTGTCCATGTTGGGACAGGCCATCTGCCCCCCTGGTCCTTCAGCTATGGGACTAGAACTTGCCATACCCTTGGAAGCCACACTTTGCTCATCAAGGCACTCTAGCTGGCCTAGACCCCTGGTTTCTTCCTCACACCTCTGGGAGGGTCTAATTTTGGGATCCAGGCCCTTCTCTCTTACACTGCCTGGAGATACCTGGCACATCTGTACTACCATCCATTTCCTTCATCTCTCTCTATATATAGCTTTATCATTGGTGCCTCTGATTTACATGTCTTAAAATTTACCTATTTTACGTGTACGCCTCTGTGGTGTATTTTAAAAAGATTTATTTTATTTATTTATTCCCCCACCCCTGTTGTTAACATTCACTGCCTGCTCTCTGTGTCCATTCGCTGTGTGCTTTCTGTGTCTGCTCGTCTTCTCTTTAGGTGGCACCAGGAACCAAACCTGGGACCTCCCGTGTGGGAGAGAGGCACTCAATCGATTGAGCCACCTCAACAACAAAACACCTTCTTTATTGTCTCTCTGATTGTGTTTCCTCTTTATGTCCCCTTGTTGCATCATCTTGTTGCATCAGTTCACCATGCCAGCCCATCGTGCCAGCTCGCTGTCTTGCTCGTCTTCTCCGGGAGGTACCAGGAACCGAATTCAGGACCTCCCATGTGGTAGGTGGGAGCTCAATCACTTGAGCCACATGCACGTCCCTCAATGGTGGTTAGTAAATTTAGAGTTGTGCCATGTTAGAACATTTCCATCACCCCAAAAAGATCCCTCATGTCCATTTGCAGTCAATCCCCATTTCCAGTTCCAGCCCCAGGCAACCGCTAATCTACTGTAGGTCTCTATAGATTTGCTTTGTCTGGACATAGAATCGTACAAGATGTGGTCTTTTGCATCAGCTTCTTGCCCTTAACACATGGTTTTTGAGGTTCATTCATGTTGTAGCACATATCAGGAGTGTTATTCCATTGCTGAGTGGTGTTGCCCCATTTTATTTATCCATTTACCTGTTGGGCATTTGGATTGTTTCCAGTTCTGAATAATGGTGCTTTATGAACATTCATGTGCAAGTCTCTGTGTGGACGTGTGTTTTCATTATATATAAAATACATATATATATATATATTTTAGTGCAAATCCTCTTCAAGTGGGAACAGAACCGGACAATAATGCTTTGGCTTATGTTTTTGTGAGAACTGAGGAGGTGGAGGAGAGGAGAAATACTGTAGATGTAAAGGTAGAAAAGATTGTCCAGGGAGAAGATAAGGGGGCAGCAAAGGCAAAGAAGGCCCAGCCCACATGTTTTGCTCCCTGCTTTGGATGGAGAGAAAAAGAAACTGGCCCCTAATGGAACGTAGCTCCACACAATCGCTGCATTTGGTGAAAAAGTCAACGATGGAGATGTTTTCAGATACACGAATGCTTGCTGTGTGTTGATGGCAGATCTGGATGCCACCCTTGAGTTCTCACTTTCCCTCGCTTTCCCATCCAATCACCACAACTTCCCCCTCCATTTCTCTTAAATTGGCCCATTTCTTCCAGTTCTGTGGCCATCATCCTTTCGTGCCTAGAACACTGGTCTTGTTTGCTCATGGAATCTCTTTTATTCCATTCTCCACACATTTCCAGGATAATCTTTCTTTGGGTAAATCTGATCACATCACTCTCCTGAAAAAACTGGCCAAGATCGCCAAGACTCCAGCTGCTGTCTTCAGCTTCGTCTCCCACCAGTGGCTATCCACAGCCTATTCCCCACTCCTTAATTCCATACTCTGAGTTTCAGCCTTTCTGAAATGCTTTCAGTTTCTTAAAATATCCTGCATTTTCTTTGAAGCTCTGCTTCTACCTGATACTTTTCCTCCTTATCCTGCCTAACTCCTGCCCATCCTACCGTCTCAGCTTAGACACAACTTCCTTCCGGAACCTCCTTTGCCTCCAGAGTGGAGGATAGGTGCTCCTCCTGAGTGCTCCCACAGAAATCATCTTATCTCAGTCACATCATTTATCACATGATATAATTGCCTGTGTGTCTGTCTTCCCCTCCAGACCAGAAGTTTCCTGAAGAACAAAGCAATGATCTCTTCACCTGTGTCTTCTCAGAACCTAGCTTGAGGTCTAAGAACATATATATTTAACAAATGACACCAAATGTCAAACAAAAAGATTTAGGTAGGAAAGCTTAGGACAAAGAATTCCATTTTATGTCTTTATTAATAATGAAACGTCATTTACACACGTTTCTATGAAGAGTGGAGTTACCTTCAGCAAAGCAGCTATTTGTGCCAGCTGTGGGATAATGTGGGCTCTGGTTTTACCACTCTAGAGTGGGTAACCAGCGCAAGTCTGCCTTTATTCATCGTTCCAAAGATCTGTTTATCTTGCAAGATTATTGGGAGACTTCAACAGGTGAAAGTAGATTGGGAAGTTTTACTTATACTTATGTAAGTATCTTGCAGTTTGATAGCTCTACTCTCTAAAAACTCTGCAATTTTAGAGTTACACACAAAAGAATTTAATCACTTGGAAAAAATTATAACAATAATTCCTTGCATTGGTGTTATATTTAGACTCTTCAAAGTACTTTCATGTCCATCATTTCATTTAACCATCATACATGAGATAGGAAAGCAAGAATTAGCATCTCCATATTACAGTTAGTGAAACTGAGACCCAGAGATTAGGTGACCTGTCCAAGGTCATACAGCTATTACACTATGCCTCAGGGAAGGGATCCAGGTCTCTGTTTCCTCATTGAGTTCTACTATTGCCATTTCAGACTTCTAAGGATTTCAACTCTTGAATGACCCATATCCCATATCCCCAAACCACACACAAACACACACACACACCTCCCAACCCCTACTGTAATCACACACCCTGAACCCTGAACGTCACAGAAAGCATAATATAAACTCCTCTGTGTACACTGAAGCAGTGAGGCAAAGCATAACACTTAGTTCTGTATAAAACGAAACGTCTCGTTTCAGGAGCCAAAGGGGAAAAAAATTCAGCCAAATTTCTGCACTGAGATAGTAAAAATATCTTTTGTTATCCCCTAAAGACAGATTGTAGATGTGCTACATGTTAATTTACTGTCAATTTATTCATTTTAAAATATAATCTCCAGTCAAGGTAGATTTAATTCCATTTTCATCTTGTATACTTCCTTTCAGGGCTCGGTAATTTCTTTTCTATTTTTATCCATTCCACTTTTGCTTCCTGTCAATTTTTATATCAAAATCTGCTGCAGTTCTATTTGGCAAGGTGCAGTTGTAAAAATATTCCCGATGCTTTCATGTTTAAATTTGCCATTGCGCTTTACAGTGCTTCTCCGTTTGTGCCAAGGCGCGACGTCAGATCTCTCTCCTGGCACAGCTCCCAGAGCTGCAGAAGGAAAGGCAGGAGCTCGGGTTCTATAACGTTTCTTCGTCCTTATCTGAAATTTTTCCTTTTTTTCTTCCATTCGCGGGCCATGCATTGAGCACCTATTTTGTACTAGGCACTGTGTGTGTGTGTGGTGGGAATTCAAATCCGATGGGAGGTAAAAATCTAAATAGAAATAAGACTGCAACTGCCTGAAGACTGATATATGATGACAGCACAGGTGTTCTGAGGAGGCGACACCCTCGCCTAGGAGAGGAATTTAAACTGAGCTTGTCACAGATTCGGGACCATGGGCCATTCTGCAGTCACTGGATCATGGGACACAGGGAATGATTTAGAAATAAATCTCTCTTATTGTCAGAGAGGCATTGTTGATAACGCTACAACAATATCATTCATTCTCTTTCCCTTTATTTCACTATTTTTTAAAATCTTTATAGCGATATCTGAAAGTATCGGATTCATTTATTTTTTATTTGCTATCGTCTCCCCCTCCTGCTCATGCATGCAGATTGCAAACTCCGTGAGGGCAGAGGCTCTGTCTTGTTCACAGCCATGTCTCCAGCACCTTCCTGGAACAACGCGAGGCACAGAGCAGGTGCTCCTTCAATATTGACTGAATGAATGAAAGTAATCAGCAAATGAGAGATACTCCAAAAAAGTGCCCTTCAAATACCAAAAAATCTCCTATTTAACAAGCCCAGGAAACCAAAATGTCAGGAAATGGAGACTAAGTGCAAAAACAAAACACACACAGCATATTTCATCTTCAGACTCCAAAGACTGTAGAATTAGTGGCAATTTGGAAAGCAACCATCACAGGGTTTGGAAAGGGGTGTTGTAAACCACCTCTCCATCCTTGAGACCACAAGGTCACTGGAGTTCTGGACACCCAACTCACCATTGCTGTAGATGTCAAAATAAACACAAAACAACATCAGAAGCCGGGGGTCATTTTTGTAACGTGGTTTCTTTACATTTTTTTCTCCTCTTTCCAGGCAGAAAGTTACAGTGAACCTATATAATTGAACATATAAAGGAGACTGTGAATTTTGAGAAAAGTCACAGAATTTCTGGGATGACAAGGACCTTAGAAATCACCTCTACCAGTTTTCAAAAAGAAAATAATGATTTGCAGCGGCAGTACCCTTTGTTCAAAGAAGGTCGTATGCAAAATATTAAAATACATATAAGAGAGATGAAAGCAGAGGTGAAGCCAGGGCAGCCCCTACAGCTTCTTCCTGGTACCCGGGCACCAAGTTGCACAGAGTGAAACCTTCTGACCTGGCCTGACCCTCTTATCTCACAAATAAGGAGAATGGGCAGGAAAATGCCTGCCCATCTCACAAGGGCAAGTAGGAAAACTTCAGAGCTGACACTCAAACCCGGGCTCCTGAAACCTGTTCAGCCTTTCAAGTAAACCACAGCAGCCTTTCAAAAGGATCAAATAAGATACTTAAAGAGAATTCCCTTGGCTGGGGCTCACCAGGCTTCTTCTGAGTACAATCCCATCCTGTAAGAAAAGTTTCATCTTCTATCTGTGGTCACGTCGCCTTCTCTGCCAGCCTGGTGGGTCCTCCCAGCCAGCCTGCCTGTGCTTTCCTCTTCTAAACGCTCATGTCTTCCCATGAAGTCTGTGGCTAATGTTAGACTTCTTTTTTTCTAAGTGGTCTCATTAGAAATTGCTTTACAAAACCACCCCACATCAAAGAGCTTGCAGGATTCAATTCAATTCAATTGCTCCCTAAAAGCAGGAGAAAAGTATGATCTAGAGGCTTGTAGAACAAAACAGAGCTAAGCCTAGGGCATTTCTTTCTGTCTGTGCAGATGCCTCACACCTAACCCAGGAAAGCTGCAGCTAGTGTAGGAATCAGGGAAATCCGCATAAGAGCTGATGTCTCCTGGCTTTACCTTTAGCAACCCCAGCGATGCCCTGTTTCCAAAGAAGGGCATATTCTCAGGGTCCTGGTGGACATGAGTTTGAAGGGACACTACTCAACCCAGTGCACCAACCATGGTCATTCCTTCCTTCATTTCTCCAGTCCCTGCTTACAGGCTGCCCAGGTACTGCGCTAATCTCTGAGGACACCTACATGAGATTGTTACTCATGGTATTTACTTTCTGTGATTACAGTCCAGAGCGATGGCACCAAAGGTTGAGCACAGACAACCATGGTGGTAGACTTTTCCTTTGGTGTCCTCCAAAGACTCATGCCTCCCACATTCACATCCTTGTGTGGACCTCTCTGGCACTGACTTTGACCTGAGCAATGAGACATTGGTAAGCAGGATGCCAGCAGAGGCTTGCTAAGCACTGGCACATGAAGTCCTTGCCACTGTGTAAAGAAGCCCAAGCTAGCCACATGGAAGTGGAGGGATAAGTTCCAGCCTTCCAAAGGTCCCCACCCAAATCCCAGACGTGAATGCAGCCATCTTGAATATTCCAACCCCATCTACCATCGCTGCACTGGCCAGGTGAATGAGCCAGCCCAAGTAAGACGAGCAGAAGAACTACCTGGCTGAGTCCCAACCAATCCACAGAATCATGGACAAAATGGTTAAATCACTAATTTTTTAAAAAATGTCTGTTCTTGTCACTGCTCTCAGTTCTTCTGGGTATAAATCAATAAATTGTGTAGGAGTTTGTTACATAGCAACAACAATACAGCTATGTACCTAATTTTTTCTTTGTTTTTTCAAGCTTCAGGTTAAAATTGATACCAGATTGAGGTTTTTAATTTTGATTGATTCCTTTTTCCAATGTATCCCCTTTTGGTATGTGTTTTCCAAGTGACTATTGAAATGGCATAATATTTAGTTTGTTATATACCTGTAAATGTGCTCATCTAAGGAAGAACAGTCAATAGACTGTTGTCAAAGAAAGAAGGCAAAAAGCAATTCATAGGAAAAAGGGAGGAGAAAAATCTGATGACAGTCTAGGAAGAGTAAATTTTATTTGCACATTTTCCAGGTAAACTGGTTAGCCAGTATCTAGGAGAGAAGTCCGTCTGGGCATTCTGTTTTTAAGTAGGCTGGTGAGGAATAACAAAGGAAAGAAGTTAACTGCTTGTGGACTCTCCAGAAGAGTTTGAGTGTTTAGAGACACCTGACAGGCTGTCTCTGGGCAGTGGTGACAGTGTCCTTCCTTTAACAGCCCCATCATGGCCAAGCCAGGTCTCCGCATCACAATTTTATATGCTGATTTCATGAACTTAGCTACTTCAGTTACATCCTTTTAATTAATTTTTTCGGATTTTCTCACTGTAGAATCAGACCATCTGTAAATGATCATTTTGTCTCTTCCCTTTCATTAATATATAATGATGATAAACTTCAACTCGCATACAATAAAAACACTGGCTCTTCAGCTCTCAGAGCGCATGTCTACTTGGCTCTGATGCCTCATGAGGATCCCTTCCTCTGCCTGGAGGCATTTGATCAGGGTGGCTTGAGGCAGCTCTAATTTGGAATCGGGGAGCTTTGGCAGATGGGCGATTGAGAGCTAATTTTCACTATAAAAAGTCCTCTGAAATTATCTCACTCCACGGGAAGCTCTTAGAATCTGGGCAGTAACAATTTTTGCGTAGATATTCAACAGGTGGTTAATTCACAGCACAGTAACACTTCACAATCATCCGACTCTATGGGATGCTGAGTTGATTTCCTGTAAAATCAAAGTGAAACAAGCCCCCATTGGGTTGCAAACGGCCGTCATAAGATCCTACAAAATAGAGTTTTGCCTTTTTTTATTATAGTGCTGTATGCTATAGATACCCATGCCACTATCTCACTCTTCTCTCTCCCTCTGAGGGGGGCACACACATGTACACACACCAATTACCATCACCCCTGCAACCCCACCCTCCCCACCCATGCACTGCACAGTCCTTTTATGGGTTCAAGATGAGCTATATAAGTGTTCACCCAGGGATCTAGCATGTAGCTCTGAAAATTGTGTTCAGCAAGAAAATTTGCTGTGTTGCCAGGTTGGGGGTCAGGTCTTTTGTCGAAGAGGCTAAAAGCTGCTTTTTTTCTCTACCTGAAGAAAATTTAAGTTTATTCCATAAACCAGTGGTTAAATATCTAGGAAAGGCCCCTGAATCCATATTTCTGCAAGCTGGATGAGTATGAATCTTCTTCCATTTATATCCATTTAGCTGATCCTGTGGCAAGTTATTTGGGACAGCCAAGCAAGCCACCACCTGCCTATGTAGCACAATCCAAAATGCCAAGAGAGACCCAAGCTTTCCAGAACATGTTAATAATTGCAACTTACATTTATACCATGCAGTTTCAAAAAGACATGAATTTCCTATCTTGAAGGCTCTTGTTTGATTCTGAAAACAATCCTTTGGGAATCCAGTATCAATCACTGTCGCATGGTATTAAACACTCTAAAGGAAAGAGATACGGGATTGAAAATGTTTTCATTAGGGTTGAAAGCTGGTGGGGGTAGTACTAGGGAACTTTGGGCACCCAGTAAGTAAACATCTAGCTACATTAGGGTACAGAGAGGTAGAAAAAGAAAGGAAGGGATGACAACAAAAGGGAAACTTTACCCCACTTTTCCATTTTTCTGGTTCCTAATCTTTATTGTAGCAGCTCTCTTATCCTCTTTAAATTTCCTAATAGGTTCAACATTGGCTTGGAGTGAAAGGGCAGCAGAAATGTTCTACTCTATAGGGTTGCTTGATGATAATATGAGATAAGTGCTTTGCAAGCTATCAAGCATCATATGTGTGCAAGGTGGTATTTATTTATACTGCTTTCCATCATTTCATCTCTAGAAGTGTTTCTAATGTCCATGAGAGAAGAGAAATTTCTATTATATTTCCTATTCTCCATATTGCAGGCTGGGATGTTGAAATTGATCATCACCATGAATAAAATTGGCCATCTGCCATTAAAAATAAAATGATTAATGTCAATGTCCAGGATGAGGTTAACACACAGAAGATGGACAACTAACACTTATTGGTTGACTCAACATCAAACCTAGCCATTTTTTTGCCTGTAAGAAGGAAAGACTTCAGACTGGCTCAGTCAAAACCCACTCCAACCCTCTTCCAGGCTACCTTCCTATTCGATGATGCAAATTATTGTTTCTTCTTCTTTTTTTTAAAGATTTGTTTTATTTATTTATTTCTCCCCCCGCCCCCAACTTGTTTTGCGCTTGCTGTCTGCTCTCTGTGTCTGTTAGTTGTGTGCTCATCTTCTTTTTAGGAGACACAGGGAACTGAACCCAGGACCTCCCATGTGGGAGGGAAGCACTCAGTGGCTTGAGCCACCTCCGCTACTGCTTGTTGTGTCTCTCATTTTGTTTCCTCATTGTGTCTCTTCGTTGTGCCATCTTGTTGCATCAGCTCGCAGTGCCAGCCTGTTGAATAAGCTCGCTGTAGTGCTCATCTTCTTTAGGAGGCACCAGGAACTCAACCCTGGACCTCCCATGTGGTAGGCGGGTGCCCAACTGCTTAAGCCACATCCACTTCCCTTCTTCTTCTTCTAAGTTCTTTGTGTTCCCTGTTGTTTTCACTCTTTCCTCTGGGCCTGCTTTTTGTCTGGGGGAGAGTCCATCAAATGTGTAGATGTCCTTGTTTGGCTGTTCATATGTCAGAGTGCAGCAATGAAATGCTGGTTTGGAGGTCTGTATGTGTGGCAAAGGGCCTGTGAATAAGGGGAGTTTGCTTTAGGTTATCAGATAGGAAATGATATTTTATGTGGGGAGACTGCCAGTGCCAGAACGTGTAAGTCTTTTCCCAAGAGCCATTCGATTTCCCCTGACGAAAGAAACCCCTATCTTCATTATGCGGAGGTGCCTTGCCGACAGCGCTGGGTGTTTGAGTGTTGAGGATAGGGTGAGGCGAGAGCAATGTTTGACTCTTTCATACACACACTGCCAAGGAATGAAACCTCTGTTTTCCACTCCACACTTCATTCCCGCCTTCTGGAAGCTCCAATTCAGGACTTCTCCTGGGTTTTGTGAGGCAAACAGGCGCTGAATGTTACCCGTATGCTTCCTTGTGAGTGCTCCGAATCATGCCATCCTCCATTCACTTCACCTTTTGTTTCAAATAGCTCTTCCAATGCGCCTGTCTCCCATTTTCTTTGTTGCTGTGGATTTAACATTCTTTTTTTTAAAACATTTTTTTTTTATTAGAGAAGTTGTAGGTTTGCAGAAAAATCATGCAGAAAATAGAGTTCCTGTATACTACCCTTATTTTTTTTATTTTAAAAGAAATTTATTGAAGTATATCATTCATACATAACCATACATAATCAGTGTATAGTAAATATTGTGAACTTACAAAACAAACATGCATAACATCATGCAAGGCTTCCATATATCACCCCACCACCAATATTTTGCATTGTTGTGAAACGTTTGTAACAAATTATGAAAGAGCATCCTCAAAATATTACTACTAACTATAGTCAGTTCCTTACATTTGGTGTATTTTTCCCCCAACCTAGACTATTAATTTTTTTTTGTTCATAAACCATATAATTTATCTAAAGTGCACAATCAGTGGCATTCGGTATAATCACCAAGTTGTGCATTGATCACTTCAATCAATATTAGAGCATTTTCATTACTTCCAAAAAAAAGAAAAAAAAAACAAAAAACAAAAAAAAAACCACTATCATACCCATATGTTAGCACCATTAATTACAAATTCTATAATGTGCTTTCACCATTTCTATTCATTTCCAAATATTTCCAAACAACTTTTTACCAATTCTGCACGGATTAAACCTCAGCATTCCATTCTCTAACCACATTCTATTCTCTGGTGACTTATATTCTAGCTATTAACTCCATGAGTTTGCTCATTATATTTAGTTCATAATAGCAAAATCATACAATATTTGTCCTTTTGTGCCTGGCTTCCTTCATGAGTCCTTCAGGTTCATCCATGCTGTCACATGCTTCATGACTTCATTTCTTCTTACAGCTGAAAAATATTCCATTGTGTGTATATACAACATTTTGTTTATCCATTTGTCACTTGATGGACACTGGATTGTTTCCATCTTTTGACAATTGTGAATAATGGCACTATGAACATCGGTGTGCAGATATCTGTGTCATTGCTCGCAGTTCTTCTGGGTATATATATACCCAGTAGTGGTATTGCCAGGCCACCTGGTAGGTCTATATGTAACTTCCTTAGGAACCACCAAACAGACTTCCACAGTGCCTGTACCATTCTGCATTCCCACCAGCAGTGTATAAGTGTTTCTAACTCTCCACATCCTCTCCAACACTTGTAGTTTTCTGTTTAGTTAATAGTGGCCATTCTAGTAGGTGTGAATGATATCTCGTTGTAACTTTGATTTGCATCGTAATATCCAGTGATGTTGAACATTTTTTCATATGCATTTTCTCTGTTTATATTTCTTCCTTAGAAAAATGTCTATTCAGGTTTTTTGCCCATTTTTTTAATCAGGTCATTTGTCTTTTTATTGTTGAGTTGTAGGATCTCTTTATTTTTCATGGATATTAGACCCTTTTCGAATGTGTGATTTCCAAATATTTTCTCTCATTGAGTAGGCTGCCTTGTTACCCTCTTCACAAAGTCCTCTGAGGTGCAAATGTGTTTAATTTTGAGGAGGTCTCCTTAATCTATTTTTTTCTTTTGTTGCTCATGCTTTGGGTGTAAGGTTTAAGAGACCCCCACCTACTACAAGGTCTTGTAGAGGTTTCTCTATGTTATCTTCTAGGAGTTTTATGGTCCTAGCTTTGATGTTTAGGTCTTTGATCCATTTTCAGTTGATTCTTGTATAGGGAGTGAGATAGGGGTCCTCTTTCATTCTTTTGGTTATGGATATTGAGTTATCCCAGAACCATTTGTTGAATATGCTCTTCTGTCCCAGAAAAGTGGACTTGGTAGGCTTATAAAAAATCATTTGAAAATAGAAGGGAGGGTCTATTTCTGAACTCTCAATTCCATTCCATTGATCAGTGTGTCTATCTTGATGCCAATACCATGCTGTTTTCACCACTGCCTTTTTATTATCCACTTCAAAGTCAGGAAGCGTGTGTCCTCTGAATTTGCTTTTTTTTTAGAATGCTTTTGGCTATTCAGGTGCACTTTCCCTTCCAAATAAAATTGGCAATTGACTTTTCTACTTCTGTATAGTAGGTTGTTGGAATTTTTATTGGTATTGTAGTGAATCTATAAATCAGTTTGGGTAGAATTGACATCTTCATGATGTTTAGTCTTCCAATCCATGAACACGGAATGTCCTTCCATTTGTTTAGGTCTTCTCTGATTTCTTTTAGCAGTGTTTTATAGTTTTCTGAATACAGATCCTTTACATTCCTGGTTAAATTAATTCCTATATATTTGAGTCCTTTTGTTGCTATTGTAAATGGTATTTTTTTCTTGATGTCTTCCTCAGCTTGCTCATTGCTAGTGTATAGAAACGCTATTGATTTTTGTGTGTTTATCTTGTATCCTGCCACTTTGCTGAACTCATTTATTAGCTCCAATAGCTTTGGTGTAGACATTTTGGAGTTTTCTAAATAGAAGATCATGTCATCTGCAAATAGTGAGAGTTTTACTTCTTTTATTTTGGATGCCTTTTTTTTTTCTTGCCTAATTGCTCTAGCTAGAACTTCTAGCACAATATTGAATAATGGTGGTGACAGTGGGCATCCTTGCCTTGTTCCTGAACTTAGAAGGAGAGCTTTCAACCTTTCCCCATTAAGTATGATGTTGATGTCAGATTTTCATATGTCCCCTTTATTATGTTGAGGAACTTTTCTTCTATACCTATCTTTTGGAGTGTTTTTATCAAGAAAGGATGTGGGATTTTGTCAAATGCCCTTTCTGCATCAATCAAGATGATCATGTGGGGTTTTTTTTCCTTTGATTTGTTAATGTAGTGTATTACATTAATTGATTTTCTTGTGTTGAACCATCTTTGCATACCAGGAATAAATCCCAATTGATCATGGTGTGTAATTGTTTTTATAAGCTGTTGGATTCAATTTACAAGTATTTTGTTGAGAATGTTTGCATTTGTGTTCATTAGAGGGATTGGCCTGTAATTTTATTTTCTTGTAGAATCTTTATCTGACTTTGGTATTAGGATGATGCTGGCTTCATAGAATGTGTTGGGTAATTTTCCATCCTTTTCACTTTTTTGGAAGAGTTTAAACAGGAGTGGTATTAGTTCTCCTCAAAATGTTTGGTAGAATTCACCTGTGAAGCCATCTGGTCCTGGCCTTTTCTTTGTTGGAAGATTTTTGATGACCGATTAAATCTCCTTGCTTGCAATTGGCTTGTTGAATTCCTGTATTTCTTGTAGAGTCAATATAGGTTGTTTGTACATTTTAGGAATTTGTCTGTTTCATCTAGGTTGTCTAATTTGTTTGCATACAATTTCTCATAACATCTTCTTATGATCCTTTTTATTTCTGTGGAGGCAGTCGCAATATCCCCCCCTTTCATTCCTGGTTTTATTTATTTGCATCTTTTCTCTTTTTTCTTTGTTAGTCTTGTTAAAGGGTTTGTCAATTTTATTGACAAATCCAGCACCTGATTGGCTCTTTTATTTATTATTATACTCCCCTTCTTTTTGTGCACTTTTCTGGTCTGGCCAGCTGATGGCACTTTTTGGCGGACTTCTCAGCTCATATCCCAGATGCTAGGGAGGATGCATTCAGAGTAACTCCTCAGGTGGTGGGCCCTGCAGCAGCAATGTCCTCAGGGCTGCCCAAGCCTCACAATCAAACTTTCTCAAAGGCTGTTCTCTACCCTTGGCCAGCCACACCCTCCTTCCCTATGCCTCCTCCAGCAACCAGCCCAAGCCAGTAGCCAGGGTGTTTGAAAAGGCAAATTATCTTTAGCTCCCTGCAGGCTCTCAGGGCAAACAATGTTGCAGCCCCACCTGGCCTGGAAGTATGGGACCCCCCCCCCCCATGCAGCAGACCAAGTTCACTGGCCAAAATATGAACTTGCTGTAGGCTGTGTCTTCACTTTTGTGGGCTTTCAGAAGGGAGAGGAGATAGTCAAGTGTGTTCAGTCCACCATCTTTAATCAGAAGACTTCTAAATGTGGACCTAGACTTGTGTGGACCATGAAAGATCTCTTGCCCCTATTGTGGCAGTGGAAGAGATGGACAGAGGAGGAGTTTCTCACTAAGAAACTATTGGCAGGCTAAGGTGGGTGTTCCTGCCATGGCCTGGGAGGCAAGGAGCAAATGGGTTGAGAGCTTTGATGCCAGAAAGTTTTCACTGGTGGGGGATGAGCTCACCCCCATGCCATGTGGGAGCCTGCCAGGAACTAGGCATGGACCTGAGGGTCCCAAGAACAAATGCTAAGAGTAGCCACTGAAGGGAATTTGTTTTTCCCCAACATCTAGTTTAGGTTTGTTACATCTTCCTCTGGACCTATTTCTGTTTTGGGAATGTTAGGAGAGGGGACTCTATGGACAGTTGGAATGAATAGTTATGGGAAAGAAAACACCCTTAAGGAGCAATTTCAGAGAAGGTGTGAGGAGAGCAGAGAGCTCCAGAGAATATGCTCCTGGTGTTGGTGACAAGCATCCATCACAAGGAAGTTGAGACCTTACGACCCAGATATTACTTGCAGAGGGAACCTAGGAGAAAGAAGAGTCTTCTGGTCCATCTGGGGTATTTTTTTCATTGTTATGGTTTCAATATTAAATTGAAGATGATCTTATATTGTGCCTCAAATTGGCAATATAAAACATATTAAATTTTTAAAAATCTATGGTTTTACTTTATTATAGATTATTGTATTTTTGCCCCAGTGCTCTAGTTTGTGTCTTAGCCTGAAGAACATTCTTTAACCATCTTTTGGTAAGAATTTCAAAGCTAAAAGGGAAAAGAGGAGCTGTGTATTTTGGGAAGGATTCTATATAGATGTGCTTTGCCCTTCTCGGTGACATCTGTGAGGGGTGTTGATCAGTATTACAGAGGCAATGTCACTCTCACATCCTCTTCAGCCTCCCTAACCTCTCCCTTTGATTGTAAATGAAAACCAATGGGGTGGAGTAGCTATGGAAACCATGAAGAAAGAGCTTTTTTTTTTTTCTTTTTTATGCACATGAATTAGAATAAAATGACCAGTGTCTCTTTTTCTTTTTTCATCTGTGACAGATGTTCTGTGTTTCTACCTTCACTTAGAGTAAATTATGGAGGAAACATCAGAAGACATGTTAGTGTCACAGTGGTATTTCTTCTTTCTATCTTTCTGTGGACTAATTTAGTCATTTGATAGAAGGATAGAATTAACTGTGTAAGTAGGACCCATGTTTCCTGGGAATTTTTACCTTGATGCTGGTACTTCTGTAGAGAGATTTTCCAAGCAGCCTCTTTCAACTCCATGGACATCAGGGAGGATCACTTTCAAGACAAGGAGGCCAAGTGGCCCCTTCAAAGGTCCCTTGGTCTCCACCCAGGTGTGATTTCTCAATACCATGGCACAGCATTTGAGATTTTTATGCAGCTCCCTGTCCTTGGTCTGTTTCCTTTTATATACTGGCTCTTTTGGCCTCAATCTGAAATATGCATTGTATGAGTTTCTGACATTTGTAACATACCCCTCTGAGCTGAAAGTTTCTGCATTTTGTTCTTTTGTGGACAGCATGTTCGATCTCAGGCTCTGAGTTTTTAGGTGGTATAGTATTTGTCTGACTCCAGCATGATAGCTCTGCCTTGCATCTGAGTCTCCCATCAGTCGCTGCCACTCTGTGCCCACTTGCTCTATCAAAGCGTCACCAGGAAGTTGATCGGGGCCAAGGAATCCTGTTCTAGCAGCAAATGAATCATCCACAATGGCGTGTCCACTAAAAAAGAAACTCCATGCAGCATGTTCATTTTCTTAATTATTCTAATATGCACTACCAAAAGGAGAGACTCCTCCCTAGAGATGCTCCAAATCCATTTCAAACACTGCACTCATAAACATTTTAGATATCTTTACACTTACTCTTTTCCTTTGGCTCTACCTTCTAAATCGGAGCATGTTCTGTTCTATTTACACTTCTCTCTGTCAATGTTCATGCTGGTGATGGAACGGCCTTGGCCGTGAGGGGAGTCCTTCAGATACCCATGGATGATATGAAATGAGTTCCTGGGGCAAGGTGAGAACTTCCTGTAACACACACAGAACCAGGAGGTTGCCTCTCACCCATCACAAAGAGCTACTTTTCCCCCATGTCTTTGGTTATCATGCAATTGGGAACTGAGGTTTGACTCCCCAACAAACATGAATAATTTAGTTCTAGGTAGGTAATTGCAGGAACAGGAAGCCAGCTTAATGTGGGAGAACATTTGGAAATATGTTGTTGGGCTTTAATCCATAGCTTTCTCCTTTATATCCCCGCTCTTGTTATTTTTTTAATTAGAGAAGTTGTAGGTTTTCAGAAAAATCATGCAGAAAGATCAGAGTTCTCATAAACACCTTCTACCCCCCCCCACACACAGTTTTCCCTAGTATTAACCCTTTGCATTAGTGGTACTTTGTTACAACTGATGAAACAACCTTATTATAATTATACTATCAACTGTAGTCCCTAGTTTACATTAGGGTTCACTGTGTTGCACAGTTCTATGGTTTTTAAATTTTTTTATTCTGATAACATACATACAACCTAAAATTTCCCATTTTAACTACATTCAAGCATATAGTTCAGTGGTGTTAATTACATTCATAAGGCTTTGCTTCCATCTCCACCATCCATTACTTTTCTGTCACCACAAACAGAAACTCTGAACCAATTAAGCATGAATTCCCTATTCTCTACCCCACCTGGCCCCTAGTAAACTGTATTCTAGTTTCTGGCTCTATGGATTTGCATATTCTAATTATTTCATGTAAGCGAAATCAGATAATAGCTGTCCTTCTATGTCTGGCTTATTTTGCTCAACCTGCTTTCTTCAAGGTTCAAACATGCCTCATGTATCAGGACTTCATTCCTCTTTACAGCTGAATAATATTGTACTGTATTGATACATCACATTTTGTTTATCCATTCATCTGTTATTGGACACTTGGGTTGCTTCCATCTTTTGTCCCTTGTGAATAATGCTGCTATGAGCATTGGTGTTCAAATATTTCTTTAAGTGATTTCAAGTTTTTGATGTTTACATATAGAAGAAATGGGATTGCAGGTCATATGGTAGTTCTCTGTTTAACATTTTGAGGAATTGCCAAACTATTGTACACAATGGCTGCACCATTTTACATTCCCACCACCAATGCACCAGGGTCCCAATTTCTCTACATTCTTGCCAACAAGTTATTTTCTGTTTTAATTTTTCCATAATAGCCATCCAGCAATTGCATGCCTGGGCATTTATCCCAGAGGAATGAAAATTTATGTCTGCACAAAAACCCTGTACATGCTTAGTTACAGCAGCTTTATTTGTAACAGCCTTAAATTGGAAATAACCAAAATATCTTTCAATAGGTGAAAAGTTAAACAAACTAGGGTACCTACATACTGCGGAATGTTACTCAGCAATAGAAGGTTTTTTTTTTTAAAGCCTATCTTATTATGTCTCTTCTCACTTTCAAACCTTTAATTGTTTTCCATGATCCCAAAGGGCAAAGATGTTAATCTGTAACATGGCTTAATGGCCCAGCATGAGGTAGGCCACCTGTTCAGGCTCACCTAAAACTGGTCTCTCCTTGGCTCACTAACTTCCAGCCACTGCGAACCATTTCCAGTTCTTTGCACATTCCTTCCTCTCTCCTGTCTCTGAGCTGTCGCCTGGGCCATTGCCTCTGCCTGGAATGTTCTTGTTACTCCCATCTCCCCATCCCCGTGTGTGGTTGGCTCCAAATCATCCTGTAGGACTCACTTCATGTAATTTCCCAGGGGAGACCTTCTTGCATGCCTTACCCCTAGCCAGTTAGGTCTGTTAAATCTGCACAGAATACCCTCTCCTTCCTACCACGCTGTTCACTGAGAATTACTTAATTAGTTATCTAAAATAATTTATTTGGAGTCTGTCTTCATCACTAGGCAAGCTCTATTTTAGTCACCAATCTAATTCCATTACCTACCCTGGTTGTATGAGTTAGGATTAGATTCACCTACAATTGAAACATGAAAAATAGTGGTTTAAACAAGGTAGAAGTTTATTTTTCTAACATAAAAGAAGTCCAGGGGAAGCCCATGACAGATATGGCAGTGCATTGCTTATTAGGGACCCAGACATCCATCATCTCTTCATTCCACCATTCCTGGTATGGGTCCTTCATCCTCATGGTTTAAAATGGCTACCATAGCTCCAGCTATCTCACCCATATTCTAAGTATCTGGATGGAGAAAGGGAGGAAGAACAATATGTTCCCTCCCTCCCTTTTAAGGAGAATTCCTGGAAGTCTCAAACAACATGTCAGCTTGCATGCCATTGGCCAGACCTGGTCTCATGGCCACCTCTCTCTGCAAGGAAGGCTGAGAAAGGCAATCCTTTGGCTTGATGGCAATGTGCCCAGCTAAAAACTGAGGTTCTGTTATTTGAGAGCAATGGCAGAGTCAGATTTTGTTAGACTTGAAGCTTATACAATCTGGGGGAGTGGGGGGAGGAGGGTAGAAAGATAGTTCCATCTTTATGCTAGCAAATTTCACAAAAATATCTGACCCTGTGATCATACTGTGAGGGTTCCTTCCAGCAGGGGCCTGTGCAAGTGAGGGGCCCTGAGACTTGGTCTCACTGGCCTCATGGTAAAGCTTATCCCATGAACTGCTGGGGCAGGAGGTGGAGAATTGGGAACAATAGGGGCATCTTTGGAAACAACCAGATCATCTGCCACCCAAAGCTATGGGCAAGGAGGAAAGAAGGAAAGACGGAAAGATTTTGAACATCTACTATGTGCTAGTTTCAGTTCTAGTGCTTTTACCCTAGACTGGCACTGGCTAAATAAGTGAAATGAATCACATTTAATCATAAGAATAGGACTTTGAAGCTTGAAATAGTGAAGAATTGCCTGACTTTATAGAGATGTCAATGGAAATGGATTACTCTGAGCGTCCTGAGTGATGGCTTATATATCATCTCTGTTTTCCCGGAGTTCCATGGGCTGCCATAACTTCTGATGATTTCATATCTAGTTTAAAGCAAAGCTGAACCATCACCCCTTTACCAGTTTACACGGCCTTGTACATAAGAAGTCCATCTACTTTAAAGCATTGCTGCAAAAGGGCCAGACTATTGGTCTCCTACAATGTCACTTTATTCAATAAATTAATCTGTCAAGTACTTTTTGATTACTTACTTTTTACAAGGTGTTATATATACTGCCTGCTGGCAGACAAGGAGGTAGCCACCAAGGAATGGAATGAGGCAAGGAAAACAAAATAAAAAACCCGAAGAAGTGTGAAATACAGTCCCTGCCTCAAACTCATTGCAATCTATTTGAGGAAGTAGTGTATAGAGTCCAATTTAAGTGATAAATAATAGGTAATGAATGCCTCCTAATTCATGAGCAACTGGACCAAAGATGCTACTGGAATTTAGGGAATGGAAAGAGTGGGGTAGTCTATAAAATCTTTATTGAAAGGGAGATATTTGAGGTCGGCCTTAAAAAAGAGCCCAAGACAATCTAAGATTCGTACGGGGGTGAAAAGAGAAAGAAGCAAGATAAACGAGGTGGCAACAGTATAAGGATGATCAGACATGTAAGATATGAATAACAGACATGGAGTAGACTGTAAGGCTGAAACAAGGATTGAAGACAGTAAAAAACTGAGTTAAGATTTAAAAAGAGTCTATTAGTGAAGGAATTGGAATGCCACGATGAAGTAGAATGTTTGGGTTCCAATTTGTTTTATGAAAATTCATTGCCACCGTATTTTCATCATCAAGATCTAAGATCATGGGGAAGCAGATGTAGCTCAAGCAGTTGGGGCCTGCCTACCACGTGGGAGGTCCCAGGTTCAGTTCCCAGTGCCTCCTAAAGAAGACAAGCAAGACAGCAAACTGATGCAATGGACTGGTGCAACGAGCTGGCACAGCAAGCTGACGCAGCGAGCTGATGCAACGAGATGATGCAACGAAGAATAACCACAAGGAAACATGATGAGAAACACAACAAGTGGGAGCAGAAGTGGCTCAAGTCATTGGGTGCCTCTCTCCCACATGGGAGGTCCCAGGTTCAGTTCCTGGTGCCTCCTAAAAAAAAAGACATGCACACAATGAACAGACACAGAGAGCAGACAGAAAGTGCAAAAACAAAGGGGGAAGGGGAGAAATAAATAACAAAATAAATCTTTTCTGTTTGTTTGTTTTTTTTAATTTATTGAAATATATCACTCATACATGAACATACATAAACAATAAGTGTATAGTAATAGTTATGTAGTTACAAAACAAACATACATAACATCATACAGGGTTCTCATACCTCACCCTACCACCAATACTTTGCATTATTGTGAAATATTTTTAACTAATGGTTATAGAGCATCCTCAAAATATTACTACTAACCAAAGTATTTCCCCCCAACCTACCCTATTATTATTATTATTTATATCATTTATACATGAACATACATGAACAATAAATGTATAGTAAAAGTTGTGAACTTCCAAAGCAAACATTCATAACATCATACAGGGGTCCCATACATCAACCCTCCACCAAGACCTTGCATTATCATGAGACATTTGTTCAAATTATGAAAGAATATTGTCAAAATCTTACTACTAATTATAGTCCTTATCTTACATTTGGTGTATTTTTCCCCCAACCCACCCTATTATTATTTTTTAAATATATTTTTATGACAAAACTTGTAAACTTACAAAACAATCATGCACATGTGCAGAATTCCCAAACAACACCCCTCTATCAACACACTACACCATGATGGAACATTTGTTACAGATTATGAGATAATATCATCTGATCATTATCAGTTCCACAGCATACATTTGGCACACATTTTCCATACTCCCCCATTATCAATACAGTACATCTTTGGCATAGATGCAGAATATTACATTATTACTGTTGACCAGACTCCATAGATCCCTCCAGTTGTATTTTTCCCATGCTTCTCCACATTCCCACCACCCTGCAATACTGATGTACACCTGCTCTAGCTCACAAAGGACACTCTTGCATCTGTACCATCAGCCACTATTCTCATCCGCCTCAGGGTTTACTGTGCGATTCAGTCCCTAGATTATTCTCTACCTTTCTGTCAATTGACATTTACATCCTTAGACTAACATTTTCAGCCACATCCCCATTTATAAACCAGCTGTTACTCACTATAATGTGTTACCATCAACGCTGTACATTTCCACACTTTTACAATAAAGCAAATTAGAACTTCTACATACATTAAATATCAGTAGTCCATCTCAGTCTTCCTCTTATCTCCTTTAAGAATCCACCACCTACCACCAGGTCTTGAAGATATTTTCCTACATTTTCTTCTAGAAGCTTTATGGTTCTTGCTTTTATATTTAGGTTTTTGATTCATTTTGAGTTAATTTTTATATAGGAGTCCTTTTTCATTCTTTGGCTATGGATATTAAATTTTCTCAGCACCATTTGTTGAATGGACTGTTCTGCCCGAGCTGGGTGGGTTTGACAGGCTAGTCAAGAATCACTTGACCATAGATGTGAGGGTCTGTTTTTTAACCATCAGTTCACTTCCATTGGTCTATGTGTCTGTCTTTATGACAGTACGAGGCTGTTTTTATCACTGTAGCTAGGTAATACAACTTAAAGTCCGGAGATGAGAGTCCTCCAAATTCGCTTTTACTTTTTAAGATGTCTGGCTATTCAGGACCCCTTACCCTTCCAAATATATTTGACAGTCATGTTTTCCATTTATTTAAAAAATGCTGGTGGAGTTTTTTTTGGGATTGCATTGAATCTGTATATCAGTTTGAGTAGAATTGACATCTTAATGATATTTAGTCTTCCAATCCATGAGCATGGAATGTTCTTCCAATTATTTAGGTCTTTTTTTATTTCTTTTAACAAAGAGTTGTAGTTTTCTGAGTATGAGTGCTTTACATTGTTGGTTAAGTTTATTCCTGAATATTGGGATTTTATCTGTCATATTTTATTTTCACCAC
>JAQZBX010028944.1:0-27563 GCA_029593785.1 Cabassous unicinctus
TAATTTTTGACAGGTGAGGTTAAGATAATTTCCTCTCTCAAATTTGTGCCAAGAACATTTGCCCATGGAAGATCAGCACCATTTCAGCAAAAGTGCTACCTGTAGTGGGTTTTTCTGCAACACCTACTACAGGCATTGATCTCCATCCTGCATCAGGGATGCTCATGAGCAGTGATACGGACGGTGAACGCAGATGCCCAGATGCTAGCATGGTGGAGAGTAAAATAGAGGCAGGACTCAAAGTCACTCTGCCACATTACTGGTGAGCTGAGCCAACGACTAGATGGTCTTTCAACAAAGCAGGGAAGGGCGAACTTGGAAATAGGGTATTAGGACAATGGCACAAAAGGGTGCAATCCTGTAAGCTGAAAGATTAGCTAACGTAGAGCGCTGGGCCTGATGAAATGATGTAAGATCTGAAATGAAAGCTAGGTGAGCATGTGAATCTGTATTTTCATAGACATAATAGAAAGCCCAAGGACATCTATAATGAACAAATTAGTAGAGGCCCCAATGTCTCCAAAAACCATTAGAAATGTGTAAAAGTAAATAAGAAAAAAAAAAACAAAGCAGTGCCTTAGCAATGTAGATGGCAGAAAGAAATGAACAGTGGTTCAGAAAGTAATTTCCACATTTAAAGGTAAGGGATGAGGGTGGGTGGGAAGATTGCCCAAAGCAATGCCATTTGAAAACTTAGACTTGGAAAGATCTATAACAAAGATGTGGATGGCAATTTGACTGAAAGAGTTTGAAAGTAAGCTGCACCAGGAATGGAAAACCTGCAGAAGGAGTTTATACAAGAATAAGGTTGCACAGGGAATCACCGGCTGTTTGGGAAACGGTTGGAATGTCAGCTCTCTCCAGTTTGGAAGCATTGAAACTCAGTGACCTCTTAGGTCCTTTCATTTTATCATCATGCTTCGGCAGCAAAACACTGACTCCAGTCCTAACAACCCATTATTGCTGAGTCTGGGCAACTTTTAAGAGGGTCAGAAAAAAAAAAAAGATGTTATCAAGGTCATGGTCAAAGCTTCAATTTTCATTTAATAATAATTCAGCTTTCTAAAGTGAAAACAGTCTGGCCCATAGCCCTAGCACCCTTGAGTCTCAGACAGGCAGCTGTAGGTCAAGGAGGCACCCTTAGCACTTATACCCAATGGCCCCCAAGGTACCTGGGACAGTCAGTGGTGTCCTGTCCTTAGCAGCATCACCAAAAGAAATGTGGAATGGCTGTTTAATATTTTTCATAGTGTTTTCCCAAACTGCACCCATGAACGGCACACCTAAACCTCTTACACGCGCGCCTACGCTAAATTTATTCAGCAGAAGAAACTTAAAAATTGTTTCATAAAACTTTCTAGATTTTTCAAAGAAAATTTCCTGGGATTCCACTCTCATCTGATAATAACCAATACTATTTTAACCCTTGATTTTATGAGCTGAAATGTATAAAATTTGTTAAGTGGAAAGAAATCCAACTGATTGCCAAAGTGAAAATGTGAGCAAACATGGACAGGATTCAAGAGGTTAATGAAATAAAATTCTACAGAAGGAACATGAAACAAACCCAATATAGCCTTAAATGTGAATGGAAATGTTTCCTTGGAGTAAGCTATTCAACGTAATAGACTATTTTGAAGGGAATCTATTCTGATAATTCAAAGGTAAAAGATCTAAATTCCCTCTGAAACAAGTAGAAATTTCATTTATAAAGATTAATGAGCTTATGACAAGTTCATATTCAAGAGTTATTCAGGCATTCCTTTGTGCCTTCCTAGGAAGAATAAATTTTATTCATTCACTGTAAAAGTTACACTTTGTAATTTCTTAGCTACACAAATCATAGTGGAATGAGATATTGGGCCTAGATGTTGGTAATAAACTTAAATCTGTTCAAATAAAGACTTCACCGTGTTCTTTCCAATCATGTTTCTTTTTTTTTTAAACAATGAAACAAAACTGTTATACCCCACTTATTCAATTGAGAAATCAGTCCATTTGTGAAAAGTTAACTGACTTAAAATCCCAGGTAAACAAACAAAAAAAAAGGCCATTTAAAGGACTGGGACAAAAATGCCATCTGCCATTAGATTTCTAAACTGCAGCAAGCAATTACCTTTCAGAAGTGTAGCCATCTACTCAAGGGACTGGTGCTTTGATCCTTATCTACAAAGAACAACCCCCTTGCATCCTAGCTGAGCCCTTTAAACAATACGGAACACACTGCATCAAAGCACTTTCATTTTCCTCAGACATTATTATTATTTTTTAAGAGGTACCAGGATTGAACCCGGGACCTCCTACATATGCAGCAGGCGCTCAACCACTGAGCTACACCTGCTCTGCAGCCATTTCTTTTTAATGAGAGAAAACAGAGATACGGGTTTACATGCTGACCAAGGTTGGTGGCAGATTCCTAGAAAACACATCTGAGAAATAAATCAATCTGGTTTTCCTTTGCCCTCTTGCTCCATACCTGACCGGGGCACCTCGGCTCTGCGCTGGCTTCAGTAGGACTGTCACTGTGTTGTCAGTCTGATTCAAAGGTGTCTCGAATTCATAAGCTGGCATGGAGGGTGCTGGGGGAAAAGGCAAAGGACGGGAGCCTCATTATTTCTGGGTTATCTTTTCAGGGTTCTTTCAACTTCTGTACCAAAACAAGCATACTAAGAACTCAGAGTATACCTACGAATTGCACTATTGAACGACCACGGAAAAGCTTTCGGTGTGTCTCCTTCAGACAATGTCAGCGACCTCTACAAAATAAGTCTATACTGACTTTAGGGTAAAGTGGGAGATGGCATGAGGGAAGCTTTTAAGGTAGTAGTGACATTGTTTCTCGATTTGGGGTCTGGTTAAATGGGTGTGGTCAGCTTCTGAAAAATTGTCAACCTATGCACTGATAAGTTGTGCACTTTTCCGCGTGTGTGATATCTTTCAATTCAATGTTCACTTTAAACACATATTTAAGAAAGAGTCACTAGGACCACAAAGTGAACTTTACAGTTTTTCCACTTAGGACAATGCTTCTCATGCACCAAAGATCCATCTAGGGATTTGAAGAGGCTGTGAGAGCTAGAGTGGCTTGGTGCAATCAGAGATGACTTAGCTCTCAGGGAAAGCACAACAGTGGAAAAGAGATGGGAATTCAAGAGAGACTTGGGTTTGACTTTTTATTCTATTTGGTTATAACCAGTCCTAAAGCTTAGGCACATTAATTGTCTCTGGAGCTTCAGTGTACTCATCTTTAAAAATAGGGGAACTATCCCCTAGGCTTATGATGGGAATCCAAAGAGATAATAGAGTGAAGCAAGCAAATATAATTCTATAAACATTAGTGTTCTTCCCAGTGTGAATCTTATTGCCAAGGCCATTTCATGACAGTCTTCCTTCTGTAGACTTCTTATCTTTTTATGATAAGATAACAACAGAGTTCTTTAGTAATTTTGTCATCACCATGCACAAGACATATCATTTTATGAGGCCTGTGACACAGGAGAGCACAAAGTCTTTTCACAACCCATCGGGAAATGTAACTGATGAGAAAGCTAGAGATCGTTTTGTGCAAAGATAGTTTTTGAAGTCCTTCTACCTATAAAAAGCATTTGTGTAAAAGATATGGGTTATTTCTCAGTTCTATTTATCGGATTTTCTCAGCATTAAAAATTAACTCCTATTCCATTAAAAATTAACTTCAATCTGTAACACAGAATTACATTTTGTGTACTAGAGTAGTTCCCTATCTTAGACCTGTGAAAATAGAAGATGGAATTCAATTTCTGGGGTATTCTTTTTAACTGTAGAAATTAAATCGTTATTCTTGATGAGCCTGTATAGCCTAAATAAAATCTCAAGTTCCTTTGCTTTTAGATAGAATTATATGAATTTAGTGTGTTAACAGCTGTCAGGTTTATATTGATCAAAATCCCTGTCTAATAAAAATGGTAGATATGAATTATTTTCTCTAAAATAATGCTCTAAGATAAAATTCTTTGAAATATGGGTTTCACAGGGGAAATTTTTTTAATGTACTTGGAGTTACATACATTGTTCTACACTGCCTCTTTAAGTTCCCATGAAAAACTTCATGCATTAGATATTACCACCTTTAACTTACATATAGCAGTAAATTAATTTGATCAAGATCAGAGAGGAAGTACATGGAAAAATTACAACTAGAGCCCACACTTTCTGTCTAAGTGCAGTGATCTTTCTATTCATCCATCTGGTTTCTAACCTTGAATTTTTCTAACCTCCCAAGAACCTTGTCTTCGTTTCTACCTCTGCATCTCTGTCTTATAACCTAAGGTTTTATATCAAATATCAAAAGTACATTAAATTTCAAGTCCTGTTTGTGCTCATAAATAAAATCTTTGTACAACAAAAAATTATCCCTTACATTATAATTGCTTAAAAACAACATTTCAAAGCTCCCTCCCTTATAACGTAGCAGAGAGCTTAAAATATTCTAGTTGTAATTCCCTTCTTTCAATTCCAATCAAAAACTTCCACAAAACCAGAAATGAGGGACAACAGGTATAAAAAACAAGTAACCCTGGCTGATTAAAAGGGTTACTTTCCTTCGTCACCTCCATTCCCATTATCTCCAAACAAAACAGTCAAAGCCAGAACTCAAACAAATACTTCCCTACTCATTCCCAAAGGGAAAACCTGGAAAAAGAAAATGTCCATGGAATTGTGTTCATTTCTGTCACTTATCCCATACCAGATGGCAACCTCATTTCCTCTAGACTGAAGCACAAAGATATTTTCTGCACAGTTGCACTTGCCGAGAAATATTTTTCAAATGACGTCTTCTGCTGTGATGGTGTAAAAGCGAAAAGCTGGAGGCCATAATTGCCTGGTGCCTCTCTTCTCTCTACAGGACCTAGAACTACTAATGGTGAAGGTCCCAAGGAAAGCTGATCCTTCTGGAAAATGACTATATACAATGCTGCCTTTCTGCTGAGCTCTCACTCAATCATTCATGGCTCATTACAGAGATTTTTCCAACTCTGCTATTTTAGTAACTTGGGATGACAGTGCACTGAAGAAAACCTTTTGCCTTATGTCCAAGCCTGCCAATGCACACTGTTAAAACAGTTGTCACTTTCTAACACATAAAGATCTTAAGCTCCCGAATTACAAATATGTTTAGTATTTCATCATATTCTATGAGTTGATATTTAGGGCATCCAGAGGTATTAATTAGGGCAAACTTTGCTAGTTTGGGCTAGCTTCAATAACTTGACAATGGGAATGAAAAAGTACAGAAACACTCCTTCTGATAAAAGAAATAACTCATCAATTTTTAATCATACCTGATATTTTGGTGGTGAACTGATTTGTTGCCGGAGGTCCAAAACCCTTAGCTGTGCTAGCTCGGATGGTAAAGGAGTATGTGGTTCCCGGATACAATCCAAAAAACAGAAAATGGGTTTCATTTCCCAGTTTTGAAACTCTTCCACTTTGATCAGATAAATCTATTTCTGGGTCAAAGGAACTGACTGCTTTGTAGGTGATCTGCAGAAGAATAAGAATGTGATAAAATATCTGGAGCAGCTGGGCCAAGATTGCATCTTTATCTAAAAAATCCTTCAGATGTACCCTTTGTCAGACACTCTACGACCATTTCTCTTATTTGCTTAGACTCTCTAAGTCCCGAACCCAGTGAAGCAGCATAGGAACTTGGCCAAAACCGTGATGACCTACTACTTTTATAGACATAGGAGCTGAATGCCAGTAGATGAGAACATGAAGGGTGAGTCAAGTTTAAGCCAATACCTTGAACTTGTTTTCTTTCAAAATGCCATCTTGTAAAACTACATTACAGTTGGTTTAGAATAAAATAACAAAAGATACACCTAGGAAGGACAGAGGAAGGGACTGACAAGGGTAGGGCCTTGTCTTTAATCTAGTGGCCAGAATTTGATTTAGCACCAAATGGGATTATTGTCTACTGGACACAGGACAGTTTTAAGCATCTTCATCAATGCAGGCAAAGATACCTGGTCCAAAATCAAACCCTGGTCCCAAGCCAGTCGTTCTCAATGCTATGGCTGCAGTGTTCATTGTATATCATGTTCATTTCTTTTATTTTAGAGCAACATTGTCCAACAGAACTTTTGTGGGTTCCACTCTGCACACATGGCTGCTGATCACTTGAAATGTGGCTAGGGTGACTGAGGCACTGAGAATTCTATTTTATTTTATTATTAAAGAATTGAAGTTTAAACTCAAATTGCGACTCAGAACGATTGGACAGGGCAGCTCTAGAAGCATCCAGGATGTCTGCTACATAACAGATATTCAAAGTATGTTAGATGAGTCTAGAATGTGTGAAAATAAACATCACCTAGGTGCCTTTCAATTTTTCCTTTTCAAATGAATTTTTTTAAAAGAATTTCAATATGAGTAGTTCATCAACTATTCAAGAACATGTACTTGTAGAGGTGATTGCTAACTTCTACTGGTTATAATGATATAATTTTTAAATGTGGCATATTCAGAAGTTTCAAATTGCAAAACCGAGGTCTTCTCTTACATTTACATAGGCAAACTTCCTTATAATTTATGTGCATGCACACTAACACTGTTATTATACGGAGTGATAATTGACATCCTTTCTTCTTATATTTATACCATGTCATTATAATTAAGAAGACCTCTCTGAAAGACTCTTTAGATTGAATCAGCTACACTTTGGCAAGAAAATGTTTGCTGTATATATTAATCACAGCAGTGCATGGCACCCTCACAGTCAGGCAAAGGATCTGCTATTAACCCTTTAACAGGCGTCTGGTACACAAGGCCACTGCATCAAGCAGATGACACCCTGTCTACAACCAGCTGCTGTAGAAGGGGTTCCAGCATTATGATGGCTTTGTGTTACGTTGTTTACTTAGTCCTCCACTCTGAGTCCTTGGAGAAAAGGGTAGTTGGGAGAAGGCAGATCAAAACACAATTATTCATTCCTTCACCCTTTCACTACACTGAGCACCTTTCATTTGCCAAGCACCAAGCTCCACAATGGAGTGTCATATGGTGATCTAGACATTGTACCTTCCCTAAATGTGGTCATGGTCTGGTAGGGAAAGAAAGAAGCAGTCCAAACATTATGATGGGTATTATTAAAAGAAGCTCTAACTTAGGACTAACTGCACAGCTCGGCTTTTATTTCTCCATCCACTCAGTACTTCAGCTAACAGACTGCTGTGTGAAGGCCTGTGTTTAGAATCGATGAGCCCTGATTGAGTGTAAATTTCATCCTAACGATCCTTGACCACTATATATTTCCATCTGTAACTGAATATTTATTTCTACTTGGGTACATGCCTGACTTAACATGTGGATAAACTGAACCCTTTATTACTCTCAACCAGCTTCCCGTCCATCTTTTTATTTTGGCAAAAACGTGGCCCCTTTCAAGTTGTGCTTTGGTCTGTGCCTTCTTCCTTGTCTGCTCTGTTGTGTCCTTCGCTGGATGCTGTAAACTCCTTAGCTATTCCATAGATGTCTATCCATCAGACTTTCCTTTGTTGCCAATCCAGTTTTCCCTCTGTGGCAGCAGCCTCCTAATTCTTTAACAATCTTCCCTCCCCTCTCTAACCCAAACTGCCTACTGGGGCTGGATTCATCTTCTTGATCATTTCATTGCCTTCCTAAATGTTTTAATGGGACACAAATACACATGGGACAAAGTTCAAACTCCTTAGCATTGGGTTTAACACCTGCCTTGGCCTTCTTCTCCAAACCTATTTCTGAATATTTGACTCTATGTCATTATATTCCTTTCTGTTCTTGTCATGAGATCAAGATTTACTGCCCCAAAAGCTCTTACTGGGCTTTCCTAACATTGTTTTTGCTTTAGCCTGCCTGGAATGCGATAGAGAAATGTCCTTCCTGGTTTCTCCACATCTTCAGATTCATTCATTCAATCAAGTATTGATTGCGGATTGACACTCTGTGCTGCCCTATAGTGACCAGAGGAGGCAAAGGACTGGGCTGCAGATGGGGTGGAGCTTGGAAGGTGTGCAATGAGAAAATTAATAACTTTAAAAGGCTGAGTCCCATAGAAGAAACAAACAGGGTGCTCAGAGAAAGACTATGGTGGGGAGAGAGGTTCATGCACACCCAATTTGAAGAGCTGAGGGGACCTGAACTTTGCAAAGGAGCCAGCCATACTGAGTGTGGGGAAGAAAGTTTGAGGCAGCAGGAACCTGTGAGGCAGGAAAGCTCTGGGCACGGAAATGAACAGAATGAAGACTCACAGGGTTGAAGCCAGGTGAGGGAGGCTGCTGGGGCTGGTGACATAGGCAGGGGCTATACCAGACATGGCTCTGAAACCCAAGCTGAAAGAGTCTGGATACCCACAATGGGGAGCCTTCTAAACACTTTAAGGGTAAGAGAAAATGATCTGATTTCCCTTATGAAAAGATCGTCTTGGCTGCCAGATGGGAGATTGATTGGCCTAGGGGTGGGAGAGAGGATTGCAATCAAGGCAGCAGAGAGAGGGGAGACCATCAGGAAAAATCACAGTAGGATAGAGAACAGGTGAGCACAGGTGAGAGAATAAAGTGGTTGGACTAAGGTAGGGGCAGTGGAGACTGCAATTAATGAGAAGAATTGGCATATTTTACAGAAAAAAAAAGGATGGAACTAGATGCTGGACTGGAGGTGGGAAAAAGAAAGATGGAGGAATCAAGGACTGGTTCCATGTTTGGGGCTTGAGCCAAAAAGATGGCGCTTCTTATTGAAACGGAATGGAATGAATGAGGAGGTATTAAGAGTTAGACTGTGGGCATATGGAAGTTTGAAATGCCTTTAACAGCCGTGTGATGATACCATGTATGATGAAAAGCTGAATTTTGAGAGTTCTACCTGGAAATAGAGATATGGGAGTGATCAGCATTCAAATGATATTAGGGTCTTAGGGATGGGTGCGATCACTCAGAAAAGCAGTCTGGGGTGTGAAAAAAGAAGGGAGCTAGTCCCAAGCACAAAGAAACCCCAACATTTAACGCAGATTAAAGGAGGAGAAACCAACACAGGAGCCAGAAAAGCTAGAAGAAAGTCCGAAGAGAGAGCTGAAACAAAAACTAAAAGAAACACAGGAGAAAGGAAATGTTTTCAAAGAAGCTGCTGAGTGTTCAGGTCCACCTTTCAAGCCACAGATCTAATTTTGCTTCCCTCTGAAGCCTTTCTAAATTCTGGCCAACAATTCCTAGATCAGCTGAATGCCTATCCATGTTCATGAAGTTAATTTGGCAAGAAATCATGTAGGGCATTGTAAAGGCTCTTGTTTGCTCTTAAGTCATGATTTAGAAATTCTGAAAGGAACCGGACTGCTCCTCGCAATTGTATCTTCTTTCTGAAGAGTGGCTGATATCTACTTCTTGATCCCACTGTTATCAGTAAATAGTTGCTGCTCAGTATGCTTTCCCAGAAAGCCTCTTGGGAAGACCAGGTGTGTGCATGTGCTTACGCAAACACTCTTGCTCTGGTAGTTAGGCTCTTTGCTCACCTGCATGGTCTGCAAAGCCAATGCTACATTAAGGGCTGTGGCTCTAGGGGGGCTAATGGGTTAGCCATTGCCAACAGCCATATAGTTGCCAATAGCCATGCAGTTGTAGGGTAAGCTAGTCTAGGGCTTCTTAACTTTCTTTCACGATAGCCCTTCGATAATTTGGTAAAAATTAGGGATCATCTCTCCTCCATCCCTAAAAAATGCACATATACGTAAATTCATGTAGCCCTAAAATTAAGAATCCTCTTCTCTCACCCTGAACAACTCCTAACAAACAACTATGATGTGCATATATGTGTACACAAAACTTCAGGAAGTTCCTGGACCCACCCCCTCCAACCCTTCTACAGAAGCCCAGGCATAAAACAAACAAACAACCCCCCCCAAAAAAACAACAACAACAAACAAACAAAAAACCTCCTCAGGATTAGGGGCCATCTATATTCTGTTACCTGCCACATAGATGATATTCATTGGATATTTATTGACCTGAGAAGTAGCTCTTAAGGGCACCAAAATATAACCCCAGGCTCAACACAACTGCAACACATCCTTGGAGCATTGGTTTCTTTCATTTGTTCATTTAATGAATGTTTATTGAGTGCCTATTAAGTACTAGGCAGTAGGAGGATGCTTCCAGAAGGAAAGTTTGGGGCTGCTTTTTAATTTGCACTGTATCACTGGCTGAGATTAGAGACAATTTTAATGAAGTGTCTATAAAGATTACCGATGTTCCATGTTGGCTCTAGGTCATTTTATGAGATGTCTCACATCAAAACAGACAAGCAAGCATGCTGGCATACAATGTATGGGGTTAGATTTGGGTGAGATGAAGCAAATTGCTGCTTATATTGGATGATTCTGAAGCTTCAAATTCTTAACTGAGAGATTCATAAAGAACCCAAATGGAATCATATGCAGTCTTTGACCTTGAGGGGGATCAAAATCTTCTAGGGAGTGTGAGTTGATTGTAATTCTAAGCAGCATAAAATACAGTTCCTTATTTGAAGTCTGGGCAATTTATTCTGTGAGCACAAAGGAACACATAATTAAATCTGATTTCCAAAAAGCAAAGGACTTAGGACACTCCAGGGAAGCACAATATATGAAGGAAAGACTGAAAGATAAGCAGTGCTATAGGAAGAGGACGGAGGAGAGGGCATGTCAAGGGGGGAAAGAATCCAAGCAAAGGAAGGTGGTGTGGATGTTCGGAAAGTTCTTGGAGAAAAGAAAACTCCATATTGATGGATCATTAAATTTCAAGAGAAAAATAAAGGGAGATGAGAAGCAATAAATATAAATTGGGGTCAGATCATGGAAGGTCTTGAATATGGAAATCAAATTTCTTAAGACAGTCCTTAAATTCTAGTCCTTCTGCATTATTACCTGTCTCACTTAATGGTGAAAAATTGAGCCCCTTTACCCAGGCTCAGGACCATGGGGTGTCTTCCACTTTTGATTCTTCTGTTTCCCTCATCAGTTGACAATTCCAGACCATCCTACTTCATTATGAGCCCAAGCAACACAGCTTTATACTTTTTTCACACATCACATGGTGAGTGCCTGCATGTGGTACTTATATCATTCTTTCAGTATTAGAAAGACAGGGCTGTTACCTCTAGTAGACATAAACAAGCACCTTTTATACTTTTGTCTTCTTACAATGCCTGAAACGTACCAAATATTTTAAAAAGTATTTTGATGTGTTTACTCTGCCTCGTAAAATTTTGGGAGAACAGACATCTATTTGTTAACCATAGGTACCACTGAAGAGTGAAATTGGGAAGCATGGATATTTTATTTTGAATACTTTGGTGCTTTAAAAGTCATCTTTCAAAAAGCCAGGATTACATTTAAAATTTAAGAAGATGAAAGATTTTTAAGTAGCTAGTAGGGAAGGGTGCAATTATGAGACCCACATTTTTTTCCACTTTTTAAAAGAGACCCACATTTTAAGAAGATAACTCATAAAATTAAATGGATGAAGTAGGGGAAGGTACAGGAAGGGTTAGAGTTAGAACAAAGACGGGGAGAACAGAAAGGAAAACATAGTTTTGAGAAGGCTGAGGACGGAAGTGAGGGGATTATTAAGGAGAAGGCAAAGAATCAGATCAGAAGAATGCTTAATGCTGTAAATTATCATAACTCCCAGAAAAAATGAAGCTGTCAACATCTTTCAATCACTAATACTTTGGTCTGTCTTTCATAAGAGGTAGAGAGAGAGCTTGAGGATAACTTGAGCCTTAAAATACATTCATTAATTTACAACATCTATGATATTCCATCTGTTTTCCCTTCTGTCCTTTATAAAGTGTCCATTTGTGCTACTTGCCCTGTGTCATTTCTAACTCAGCTTTTCTTCATTCTTTCTAATTCACCTCACCTTCCAGTGTTCACCTAAAGTGAAATATGTTTCCATGACATATTTGTCATGGAAGGTGCCTCTGGGTTCTACTGTTTTATTTCCTTAGCATTGATGTCTGTCCGAAGAGATGGGTTCCTCCTCCAGGGAGGGAACCGACTCTTCTTGTTCAGACAATAGTCTTCGGGCCCTGGTAGGAGTCTGTGTTTGTCACAGGCTTTGACATGGGCTGCATAAATCAGCATGCAGGTATAGACAAGCTCCCTCCCCAGACTCCATCTAAGGCCTTCCTTGGAACCTGGGAACCTCCTTTCTTTCTATTTCTAGAAAACAGGGGGAAAAGAGAGAGGGAGACTCGGTGGCCAGAAAACTTAAATTTAATCACAAACACCTGATTTACAATTGTGACACTTCCCTTTTGGTACCCTAAAGAGTGAGCCAACCTGCTCTACTTGACATATGCCTGATCTTGAATACCTTGACTTATGATCCATTCATGCATGCTCACCGCACTAGTATTTAGGTCAGTTCACCTGGGACATTCTGGCTGCTGAGAATAATGGGCTCTTTTCTGAATTATTATTCCTATTGTTTTCATGTTAAAGTCACTTATTACTCAAAGTTACTTATTGCACAAAGATACATGCTCAGTGGGATTAGAAAGAAAGAATCTGGCTATTATTTTCTGTCTCTCTGAATATCAACATGTGGCTCTAGGACAGGTGGACTTATTCCTTGGAATTCAACTTTGAGTTCAAAAACTGTATCTTTTCTAGTTAAAAAAAAAACAAAACCCTGTTATTTTTAGGTAAGAATCTCCAAAATTGAGACCTGAAAATGGCCATGAAGTCAAAAATATTAACTGAATGACTCCAATTACTAAGAAAAAGCTATGAACTTTGATTTGATAACAAAACCCAGCTCTTTAGGAGCTGAGCCATGAATTTTCACAACATCCCAACCTTTTACAGAAAGGCAGCCAATGAAAAGCATCAATAACTTAGTACTAAAATCAACTGTTTTCCTTTTATATTACATCACTTAGTTTTCAATTAAATGTTTTTTTTTGTTTGTTTTTTTTTTGCAATTCAATACCAATTTTCAGAAGAAATAAGGAAGCCTGAATGTAAGGCTAAGGGGGCCAGGGAAGGGGTTTAGCAGCGATTGCTTTCTGACAGCTTCATCTGCTCAGGCTTTTGTCAGGAGTTCTGAAAGGTATTCACGCCGAGCTTCTACGTGAGAAGTGGCCGCGATTTTTAGAAACCGAACAACATATAATTTTGTTGAATTTGCATTCAAATAAATGCTGGCTTAAAAAAAAAAACGCACCTGCTTGTTTCTATGACAATAGGCTTTATGCAGCGGTATTCACACAGATGAGACAGTGACTGTCACCCGCCCCCCCCAAGACTGCTTTTACTTCTTTCCTTGAGCAAGTCATCAAATTCTCCTCTTTTATCTATCATTCAACCATCTGATATACCTCAGTAGACAAAACTGTGTCACAGACATCTAAAGGCTGTTTTGCTGATACTTAAGAACCCAAAAGACATCATGGTATTGTCACTCCTGAAACATTTTGTATTGACTTTGCTAATTGGATAATCAGCATTCTTGTATAATCCAGTAGTAAAATATTTCACAGCTAAGCAAGAAGAGGACTCTGGGTTTGCCTCCTAATCAATGTATGCTTCAGAATACTTAGCTGTTTTTAATGATGATGATTTTCTTATTTTTATGCCGTGCCTTAACATATAATCTGGAAACATCCAGCTCATTGTAAATATACATCCTGAAATTCTACATACTTCAAAAACTCATTTTTCATTGTTGTTTTTTTTTGGTTTGGATACAATAACCATGATAACCATGGAAAGGATTAAACTTCTTAAGAGGCTTTATGTCATTATGTAATATAAGCATTTTGAATAGTGCTAGGTAGCCTAGATAGTGTAAGGAATTATGATAAAAATTAAATCACTAACAAATGCATATACTACCTCATATAAAGTGATTACACCATAAGTTTGAGTTGGTTCTTGCCATTGAAGAAAAATCTTCTCCTCAAAGGTACTTCCTTGGATGGATTCAGTAGGAACTGCACCTGGGACTAAAAGGAGGGGTGGGGTGAATGTTTGAATAACAAAAGAAACAAAAAAAATCAATGTAGATTTTTGTAGATTTGATAGGTTTTAACCCTCCATTGAGGCACAATATCTTAATAGTCTCTATATATACTCAGTTTTCCTTAAAAAATCCGAAATCCAAAACTGTTTTAGCTATACCGTCTTTATAAAGAAAAGAATTTCATCGTTTTTTCTTTAAAATTTGAATCAAGTAGACAGAGCTCAACAAACCTTTTAAATGAACATTTTCATTCTTCAAAAAGAAATGAAGAAGGATATGAAGCAATAAGAATTCTCACACATCGTTTGTGGGAGCGTAAATTGGTAAAGTACTCTGGAGAATAATTTGACAGTATTTAACATTATTAATGACACATATATCATGTGACTCAAGACTACTTTCTCTAGATATATTCTCTCATAAAATTCTTGCATGTTTGTACCAGGGACATGTTCATGAATGTTAACAGAGCAACATTTTTTAATAGTAATAATAGATTGGAAGCAAACCAAGTAGCTTGTGTTCTATTCATATGTTAAAATGCTATAAAAAGACTGAAAATAAATGACAGCTATATACATTACCATGGATGCATTTTATAACCATAATAATGAGTGACAAAACATGTCAAAGAAAAATATATATGAACTGCTGTACTAATATATTAAATCTGTAAAAAATACACACAACATTGAAGTTTTAAAAAGATGTGATGTGGATGAGGTGAGTATATTTTAAAGCAAATATTTTGTTTTATTTGTTACCAATATAAAAGAGTTGTGGAAGTTTGATGCCGTTTTTTGTCAAAACATAAAATTTGCAACACCTTCTGATGAGTTTTCAAGAAAATCTAATTGACGTAAGGGAAGATGGAAATTTACTTGCCAATTTTCTATAAAATAACACTCAATTATTTTTAAAATATTGTTTATCTCATCTTCATATTATAATTCAGTTTTGAGCATGTTTTATATTACATATAATTTAGTATACTAGTATGTCTATTCTATTTATAGGCTAGTATATCTGTATTGTTTATACATATACAGATATTTGGGGGTGTACGATTGCAGTTTCTGGTGATGAAGTTAATGACCAAAAAGTTATTGAAGGGGATTACAATTCCTTATTTCAACAGTTACTACAAAGCTACTGTAACCAAGTCTATGTGGTACCAGCATAAGAACAGACATCTATATCAACAGAATAGAAATAAACCTACACATGTATGGTCAAGTGATTTACAATAAGGTGTCAAGAAAATTAAATGGGGAAAGAATAATCTTTTCAACAAATGGTGCTGGGACAACTGGATATCCAGATGCAAAGGAGTGAAAGTAGACCCCTACCTCACACTATATACAAAGGTTAGCACAAAATGGAAAATATACCTAAAAGGAAGAGCTGAAACTATAGAACTCTTAGAAGTAATCACAGGAGTAGATCTTTGTGACCTTGTGGTAGGCAATGGCTTCTTCAATATGACACTAAAATCACAAGCAATGAAAGAAAATGTAGATAAACTGCACATTATCAAAATGAAAAACACTTGTGTCTGAAATAATACTATTCAGAAAGTGAAAAGACAACATGCAGTAAATTATATATCTGATAAAGGCCTTGTAATCTAAAACATACAAAGAGTAATTAAGACACTATAATAAGAAAAATAATCCAAACTAAAAATGGCAAAGGATCTGAATAGACATTTCTCCAAAGAAGATATACAAATGGCCAATAAGCACATGGAAAGATGCTCAACATCATTTGCCACAATGAGCTACTACTTCACACCCATTAAGACAGCTGAATAAAAAAAGACAGATGATAACAACTGTTGGTGAGAATGTGGAGAAACTGGAACTATTATACACCGCTGGAAGGAATGTAACATGGTACTGTCACCTTGGAAAATAGCCTGGCAGTTCCTAAACCAATTAAACATAGATTTACCATATGATCTAGCAATTCTACTCCCAGGTACATAACCAAAAGAAATGAAAACATATGTCCCCACCAAATCTTATACATGATTGTTCACAGAAGCATTATTCACTATAGCCAAAAAGTGGAAACAACTCATCCATCAATGAATGAATGGATAAATACGATGTGGTAAATTCATACAATGGAATATTATTTGGCGATAAAAAGAAATGAAATACCAATACTGATGCATGCTACAACATGAATGAACCTTGAAAACATCATGCTAAGTGAAAGAAGCCAGTCACAAAGACTATATATTGTATGATTTCATTTCTGTTTAACATCCAGAATAGGGAAATCCGTAGAGACCGAATGTAGATTAGTGGCCAGCTATGGCTGGGACATTTAGAGGGAAATGTGAGTGCGTGTGTTGGGGGGATATTGGCTAAGTGGAACAAGGTTTGTTTTTAGGGTAATGAAAATGTTCTGAAATTGATTGTGATGATGGTTGCACAACTCTGAATATACTAAAAGCTACTAAGTTGTATACTTTAAATGGGTGAATTTTATGGCATTTGCATTATATTTCAATAAAACTGTTTTAAAAAGTGGTTGGACAAATGTTCTAGATCGTGGGAGGACATAAATAGTCCTTTAAGTGTGTTAAGATCTTCACTGCTGGAAAGACAGCCTAGAATTTCCAAAGGACCTGTAAGTTCCACAGATTTTGAGCACAGAGACTACCTATAGACAGATGTAAGGATATTGACAGTTATTCTAAATGGAAACAAATACAGTTTAGCAGAAAATAATAACGGATTCAAATGTGAGGTCTGGACTCTGATTTACGACTCTCAAATAATTCAACTGCGTAATAAGGACAAATCATTGAATCTCCTTGGGTCTCAGTCGACTTATTTCTAAAATGAGGAAGTTGGACTCTGTTGATGTCTAATGTCCAAACTTTAAATAGTCTATATGAAAATGTGTGTTTGTCCTAGTTTGAAGGAATCTATGTGAGATGACATCAAAGCAAATTAAACCCAAGTATTTAAGGATTCACGACAGTAGTGAATTGTAAGAAAATCTAAATTCCAGGCTCTGAATTTCAAGCGTTCATCATAAGCAGAAGTTGAATTAAACCATGTCCTACCAGAGAAAACTCTACTCTTTTCCTCTTTACCTTGAAAGTTTCTATTATTACACCATCACCATTTTTCTCACAATGCTGAGATAACCATGATTAGAGACTCTGTTATTTTGTACATTCTTTTTAATGGAAGGTATTTACCTATGTGCACATGTAAAGACTGTGAAAATAGAAAAAAAAAGCAAACATTTGTTTTCATTCTATTAATATAAAGGAGAGTAAAATGGCAAAATAATATGGGGAATGTTCAAAATTATGTTGATCAGAGGACATCTTATAAGGATAAATTTATTAATATGTGCTAGAGGAGACCCTGTAATTGATCACATCCTAGAAATGTTGAACAGACAACTTAAGTTGTATTCATAGAACTTTTTCAGGGGTTAGGAACAGAAAAGGTGGGTTAGAAAATACCAGAAGAATTAATTAAATTAAGGAAGAAAGTACTTCCCAGGAACCTAGGCCTTTTACTTATCTTTAGAAGCAGGAATTCACGATTTGGGATATTTGGACAAAAAAAAAAATTGAGTTTGTGGAATTTAGCCCTACACTGACACTCTTAAGATTTTTATAATGATAAACATTTTTCCACACACTTTCTGATGAAATAACTATTATTATAATAAAAATATTTTATCAAAATAAAACTCACTATGTTCCATGACTTGTAGACTTTATGGTAAATAAAGTGCCCTTACCATTCTCTTTAAACTCCCTATTGTTTGACAATTATTCTATTTCCTTCTTCCTTTTCTCTGTGTTTTTTTTTTTTTAAGTCATTTTTTTAAGGAAATATAATTTGAAATTTTAAAAATTAGCTGGATACCTGTGTGTTATGAAGACAATAGATTTTAAAAAAATAATGCATGGCTTGACTTCTGGGACTAGCAAGATAACTTAAACAAAACAAACAGTACAAGTGACTCCAACCTCATATTCTGACAGAACTAAACAGAATTCCTAGCTCATGTCAGTTCTAAATTTGGAGTTGAAATCCCCAAATCCAAAAGTGCTGAGTGAGTTTTTGCCTTAATTAAGACATATCTTCTCATCTATAGAAATGGCTGCATTTGACTTCTCTCTTGGGATTAAAACATTACCATTGATTAAACATGAATTATGTGCTTATCAACAATACCTTATATCATTTAAAGACTATTAAAATATTTTTTAGTGTTCTTTTTACCTACTCAGCACCCTTAATATTGCTATAGAAGAAAAACCACCTGGTTTCTTCTCTGAAGCGGTTTACACTTAGAAAAAAAAAATCATATATAAAATAAAGAGAGGACAATGAATTGCTATGAGTAATATAATAATAATAACAAAGATCATATATTAAGTGTCCATCCTCTGGCAGCTACAACTAGCTTTCTATATAAATTTCATCTAACCCTAATATGCCTGAGAAATGTTATTATCCTCACTTCTCAGATGAGGAAATTGAGGCTCAGAGATTTTAGGATTGTCTTCAAGTTCACAGAAGGTCAAAAGGATAAGAGCAACGTATGCTGGAAAAGTAGGAGGCAGCTGTATGAAGAACTTGAAACTCAAGGAGAACTTTGAGGGAGAGAGAAGGAATTGGAGGTGAGAAGTGGCCAGGTGGGAAGGAATTTTGCAGAGCAAAACAGATGGCCAACACAAGAATCGAGGGCACTTCTGGCTGGCGCTGAGATGACCCCCTTGCAAAATGAGGTAGAGTGGAGTAAAAGTTATTAGTTTTATGGGAGTGGATGTAGTTCAAGTGGTTGAGCACCTGCTTCCCAAGTATGAGGTCCCGGGTTCAATGCCCCGTACCTCCTTTAAAAAAAAAAAAAGAAAAATTATTAGTTTTTAGCAGGGGTTTTTAACCTTTTTTATTCCACAGACCCCTTTGCCAGTCAGGTGAAAACCACAGACCCCTTACTAAGTCCACATTATACTGTGTCTTATTTAATAAACATATCACACCCGCACCAACACATCCCCACAAAAATAATGTTTTTTTGAATTTCAATTCAAGCTCACGGACCCCTTGTTAAGAACCCCTGTTTTGGAGCATAAGTCAAGAATGTAGATCTTGAAAGGTAAGGCTTGGGAATAAAAAGGAAGTCTCTTAAGCAGAGAGCGATGTAATGAAAATGTGTTTTAAAGATTAGTGAGTGAGGAGCCATTAGAATGGGGGAAAAAACTAGAATCAAAAGAAAGGTTAGAAATGATGACAGCAATTTCAGCATAACACAGTAAAGATCTGAATAGAGTTACTGGAAATGGAAAGAAAAGAATCATTAATACTTTGGAAGTAGAAACAACAAGGGTTAGGAAAAGATTAAATATAGAAATGTGAAGGAGGAAAGGGACACACTTATTGTCTTATTGACAATGCTGACACTTTCTTGCCTGGGACACGAGGAAAGCTGGAAGAAATAGAAATAAGGTTTCCAGTTTCAGCCTTGACTGAGTGGCTTCTATCAAAGTAATACTCCTACCAAAAATAACTGTATAAAACAACTGAAGGCATTGGAGAGCAATTGGCGTAGGCAGGGATTGAAAGGGTACAAAGGAGAAGGATGTGAGGAGTGCTCCGTACTTCCTCTGGTTTTTTTCATGTTTTTCTTCTAGGGTAATATGCATGGTATTGGGTAGGTAATAAACATGCAAAAATGATTTGTTAGCTCTTTAAATGAAATAATAAAATATTACCGATAAACATTTAATTCACATTTTAATCAATTATCACAATTCCATGAAGAGCCGCATGAAGAAACATTGAGTTAAACATCTATTTTTCCCAGGAACATGTAAGTTTATTCATTTAATTGGCTTCCTACGTTCTTTGTCACTTATTGTGATGTCTGGAAAATTAATTTTAGGTCAAGTTTATGACACAATGCCATTGTATTTTCTGTGCTATCTGAAAAATTTATTGTACATGGGAGTCCCCTGTATGGTCAGTGTAAAAGTACAGTTATTTCCATGCTATAGGATTTAAGGAATACTTCTATTATTTTTAATTATTTTAGAGGTTCATTGTAATTGTGCACTTGCTATTCTTTGATGAGCTGCTGATGACACTCATGGTTTATTTGTAAGTCCTATTTATTATAGTAATATCCAATTACAATATCATTCTGCTGGGAAAATATGATCTACTTCATGACCATCAACTTAATGATGTATTTTCTCAGCACTGTGGTATAAGACAATGGCAGTCTCTTATTTGTGCTGAATTTCTACCTGAACTATGAAAATGTTTCAGAATGCAATTTAAACACATTTAAATAAACAGTTCATATAAATATTCTAATGGAATACCCCAAATAACACATTTTCAGTCCAAGTCATGATAAAGCTTGAGCTAAGAACTAGTTAGAGCAATGTTGAATTATTATCTGGAATGGTAACCAAATGACTAATAAAGAATTAAAATAAACTTCTACATCTTTATTCACTTTATCCTTCTTCAATCAATACCTAACTAAGCACACAGAAGCAGATACACGTTTTATTATTCAACATAGTAAATAGTTCTTTCTTCCATTTTCATTATAAAGATCCCACATTTAAAAAATTCTGCTACTTGAAGGAATACATTTCACATAAACATATCATTAAAAAGTACTCACGGTCTTCGTCTGTCTGCACTATGATTTCTTGGCTTTCTTTCCTCCCTTCGGGGTTCATGAGGATGAGTTTCACACTAACGTTGGTATACGGCGAGAGGTTAGTGATTGTATGTTGGGGGTGTGAATTATCTGTATCCCAGCTTACTTCTTCTCGAACTTGCTCTTGTCCTCCAACTTGATAACAGTAGTGAACTGTGAGATTATAACTATGACAGCGAGTTACGTTATATCCAAATGGCTCCCAGCGGATGGTGATTTGTCGAGATTTGACCTCCACTACTTCCAGCTTTCTTGGGCCACGCATGGGATCTATTTAGGGAAGGAAAGAAGAGAAAAGAAATCATAAGAGAAAAGAATTAGAAATCCTCTAATGCAGCTAAAGGGCACAGATGTTCATGCTTGTATCCAGTAACTAGTCTCCTTTTCTTCTTGAATAATAAAATCCCTATATTCTATCTGGGCACAAGGCCTTCCAGAATGGAGACAAAAGTTTCCAGCATCTTCCACAGTGAGGTGTGGCCACATGACTAAGTTCTGGTGAATGGCATACAGCAGAAGATGTCAAAACAGTTTTGGGGAGGTATCTTTAAAAGGATGGGGCTCACCTTCTTCCTTCCTTATTCCTATTAGCTACACTGAAGATATGATGGACGGAGCTCATGCAGCCATGATGGGTCATAAAGTACCTTAACATTAAGAAAAGCAACTATGAAGAAGGAACCAGCATCCTTGATGATCACTGAACTACCACATCAGTCATGAACTTCCTATTTCAAAACTTTTCATTAGAGAGAAACAAACTGTTATCTCATTTAAGTTTCCTTTCCTCTGGGTCTCTAATATAAGAAACCAAATGAAATGCTAATGAATACATATATTTTACCTTTTAAAATGAATTTATATTAATATAAATTAATAATAATATTAATAATATAAACATACACATCATAGCATAGAGTGATTAGATTATTAGAAAACATAAGAATAAAAGCTTAAGAATTCAACATGAAATAATAGCATAATGAGAAGCATAAACTTCTGTGCAGAACTTTAGGCCATTTTGGGTTTTGATTGGCATAGAATTCCATACAGACAACGCTAATGTCCTTGCCTATTGTGGCAATGTCTTAATATTCTTCCTTAGCCCAAGATACAAGTGCAGAGTTTCAAGCTTATAAATCTAAACGGCATGCAGGGAATACAGGCATTTTGAATAGTTTAAAAGAAAGAAGATACACAGAGAACGCTTGTTTATGAAATGATAATGAAAATATAATAACACTCATAACATTTATGTAGTATGAACTGTTCTAAAAAGTTTGCATTTCAAGAGGGAGGAAGATTCTAAACTTAAATTTCTATTTGTTATACCCATAAGCACATTTGATCTATATATTTTTATTACTGTTCCCTTGCAGTGTGACCACTGTATAGAAAAGTAGAGAGATCTACAATTAGTAAGGGAAAGATAAGCATGAAAAACTTGAGAAATAATATTAGCTACCATTTATTTATTGTGCACTTATGGGCTACTTGATATATATATAAAAAATTTCTATTCCTCCAAACAATTTTGTGGATTAGACACTTGTGACAATGTTCGATTAAGCAACTTGGCCAGGGTCAAGGTCAACCTGATAGCTAAACATGCTGCTTCAACTCCACTGTAGAACCTTCCCAAAATAAAGAAAACCAGATCAAAGAAACTACAATTTCAAAAATAGCTACAAAGTCACCTAAAACATGATCAAAGAATGTAAAATATAATAAAAAGCCAACGTATTTAATACTGAGACAGAAGAATAACGGCTGGGAAGAATCTTTCTCCCTTCTCTGGATTCCATAGTGGGAAAATCCTAGTCTTGCCGCCAGTCCAAGGCAGATTCTCCAGTCTGGGTTTTTCCGACAGCCCTGTCCGTACTTTGGGGCTACTGGACATTTGTAAGGACTCTTGATATAGCTCATATCTTGATTTTCATTTGTGCATAAATTCCTTGTATCTAGTTTCTCCATGATTTGTGACCTAGAGGTAAATCTGGGCATCCCTTTTCCCTGTGACTGCCTACCAATTAAAATGTCTAAAGTGAAATAATGTTTTTATTTTATAAATGCAAGGTGGGATTTATCTGTCAGATATTTGCTTAAACTATAAAATGAGATTAATTATAATCATTCATGCTACTACATCCTATAGTAACTCACAAAACCAAGGACAAGTGAGAAGAAAGCTCCTTCAAGGAATCTGGCATGACATTCTCACAGAAGGTTCCTTGTTACAGAAATATTTTTTATATATTTTTATTTTCTACTGTTAGGGAAAACATCACAAATAAATTATTTAAAAATAACACTGAGGGTTGTTTTTTTTTTTGCAGATTATAGATTATTTTTAAAATTTAAAGGGAATGTTTGATTTCATATAATGCTAAACTAACTGAATGTTGACAAAAAGTTTTAATAAGCCTGAGATCCCTTGTACATAAACAGATTAACATGCATCTCTTCACCCTTTTCCTTATTAATTACAGGTCTCCACAAAGTCTGTTCTAAAACATTTTCCCAAAGTTTTCATCAATTTCATTTACTAATAAAATGACTAAATGCTTCAGAAATTAGTTTAAACAGGCAATGCACTTCTAACTTAATTTTGATAGAAAACGACTTTCCACTGCATAAATAAGCTCGCATCATTTCAGTATTCCTTCTAGATCACAAATGATGGAGAAAATAGATACAAGGGATTTATGCACAAATGGGAATCAAGATATGAGCTGTATTTGAGAACACAGACTCAAATTAAGCCCCAAGACTGAAAAACTAAGGGTTCTGTCTATTAGTCAAGTTTTCTTCAAATCCTTGCTCCCTTCTCCTCTTTATTACCTCTTTGGACTCCATCATGGCAAAACGATATCCCAAACTCTCCATAAATCTGCCAAATAAATGATCACAAAACAATCTTCTCTAGGACCAAAGCTCCAAAGCCATGAGTGGGAATTGACAGGTTAGAGAGGATGGGGGCTCTAAATCTTAGATGACCCCAGCTTGTGCTCGTGGGTTTGCATCCAACCATGTCCTGGTTCACCAAAGCAAAGCTATCTTACAGACGCTTTCACAAACAGCTTTGCGGACCTTTGCTTATAGAAGTTTTGTTGCATCTACTACTATGACGATTTCAACATGGCCAGGTCAGATCATTTCAATGGACCATGCGGGAACAACAGCTTGACTCTGATTCCTAAGCATTCTGCCAGTTAGTCAAATGCTGAATGGAGGTGTTGTATCAATCCCGAGTCCCTGGTGACACTGTCCACCCCAGATGGACAGTGCTGTCATTTTCTCTTGTCGGTGACCAAACATGCAGTGAGTTGGGAGCATGGCTGGTAAACGACTGACACCTCTTGAAATGAACATAGTACTGCGTGCAGTCTGGGCCAACAGCCCTCCTTTCCTGATGTTGTATATAAGCATACATATATAATGAGTTGACTAACAGAATCTGGCCAGCCTTCCAACTCATCCCCAGCAAGCTGCCCAGTTTCAATGCTGCTATTTTTCTTTTCTTCTGTCATTCTGCAAAATTGAGTTCTGATCCAGCAATGGATTTATAATGATTGCATCTTAAGTTAGTGTTTTATGGTCTGGTGGAAGTATTTCTATTAGTGTGCTAACTGTGAACGAGGCATTCCATAGGGACATTTACTCTGGAGACTTATACTGATGATTGCTGAAGACTTTGAAGGGTATTGCTGTAGGGATATATCACACTGTAGGAAAGAAATGACAACTTCATACCCAGGAACGTGCCATTTCGGCACGCTAATTACAAGTCACGCTGTATTTCTGGGACTACAGTGCAAACAGTGCCCCAAAAAGCTCGGCATATGATGACGACCATTCTGTGCACAAAATATAAATCTCTTGGGGTTAGATAACAGGGTAATGCATTATATTCATAGGCCCACTATTTGTAGCATCAAAGACGCTACTGAGGATGGGAGCAGATTCCGCGGCCACTTCTCGTCACATTCACACCTGTTCTCTGGAAATGGGCACCACAACAAGCCTGAATCACTAGACCAGCTGGCCCAGTCTGGGTCATCTGCCTCCCGGTGGGAGACTAGAAAGCCTTTCCTAAGGACTGCAGCACTGGCACATCTGAGCTCAGTCAGGAAGTTCTCACCGAGTCTCCCTGGCGCCTGCAGCGCTTTTTCTTTCTGCCCTCTCTCTGCCAGTTGCAGCAGATTTCAAGCCGGGAAGCCTGACATTTGCAGTCAGGACCTAGGGGACCAGCCAGCTCGTTTCTAGCCTCTAGCACTCCAGCATCCTTATTTAATCAGTGATCCTGGCTCCTGCCACATCCAGTCTTGTTTTTTCACGAATAAGTTCAGAAACTGACTGATAGGATCAATTTCCATTGCAGGTTCAATTCACAGCTCATTTCTCTGGAACTCTGCACTTTACCTTCTATTACTACTACAGTGCTTTTTCAGAAACTCAATTTCAGAACCTGGGAGAGATATCTGGGTGTAATTTTGGGATCCTGTCATTGATAATCAAAAATATAGATTACAACCAATGCTCCCGTTAGGAGGTTTCTCCTTTCTTCCTTTTCATGAACTATAGAGGTCTATTACAATAAAAGGAATAAAAAACAGAAATGGCACGGTGGGCCCCTGTCAGCACCATCACTATTGTATTTCTGCCTCAGCGGGCACACAAAAGAGGCTGACAAAATAATAATGCAATAGCTTCATTTGCTATACTATTGAGCTAATTAAATCAGAGCAAAGACGTGGTTAACTAATATTACAGAGACATTGGCCAATATTCCCAAGCAGCACGGAGTCCAGATACATGGCACTGCATTCAAGTGACAGCCTGAGCCACTGCTTTTCAGAGTTTTTTTTTAAAAAAAGTGCCTTTTGACAGTCTGGACAACTTCTGAAATATATTAATCTTAATTTATGTTACTGTATAGGCATCTGTATACCTGTAAAGTAATTAAATCAATTAAAATTGTCATAAGCACTATATGCACTTAAAGACACTCTTCCACCAAAGTATTTTTCATCAATATTAAGGTAATAGCTTTTTAACCACATTTTGCCATCATCAGAATCAAGAAATGCATTTGAAAACAATCTGTTTTTCTTAAATATATCATTCATGCCATGCCATTTAAAGGAAGATGAGTTTCTTCCTAAATAAGAGATTGAGTTTCAAAAACAGTACTAATTTTAAAAGACAAAAATAATAGTGTTGTTGAATCAATAAAGGAAAGAAGAGCAATGTCAAGCCCTATACCAAATCAAATATTCTACTTTGTCTCTTGGTTTAGGATGGGCATGGTCTGCCCCAAATCGTTCATGTTTTCTAAGTCCTGGTTTGAAGTTGGTGTAAATCCTACAGGTAGGTAACCCACGTCTTCAAGTTGCACGGAAATGGACTATCTACATGTCAATTATACCAATCATGTTAATTTTGATCTCAATAGAAGGCTGGAATTCCTATTCTTATTATATGGGAAATGTAGCGAATGATCTAGATCTTTTCAGGCAGGAGGCTAAAGGCTGAATAAACACTCCACAGGTCAGTATCCACTGCCTACCTAGAGGTAACTCTCTCTTGTGTTGTGTAAACTCTGAAAGAGCAGTATGTACAAAAAGCTTTGATTTCCTCTTGGCTTGGTTTGCACATTTAAAAATGAAGTAAAGAAATATCTTAGGGCCATGGTTAGTCACCCAAGGTGCAAGTCTTAGAGGGTAATTCTTTTCGAGGGTTTTTAAGTTTACGTTCTTAAGTAAAGACTTTGTAGAATGAAGATGGGAAAGGAGGCAGTAAGAAATTTATTACTGACACCTTCTGAAATAAAGAAATGTGGGTTTATAAGCTTAGGACTCAATGGCAATAGCATTTCTTGCATTTTATTCTGCCTGCGTTGGTTAACTGCAAAATAATGCTAGGTGTCTCACAATAATTGAAAGATATTCTTCTATTAAACACAAAGCATTTTTTTTTGTTGGTGGTAATTTAAGATTTTTAAATTTGTAAAAAATGAAACCTTTGAGACACTGAAACTACGGAATAAAACCATCACCTTTGTACCTACAAATATCTAATGTTACTATTTTGTGTTTTGCTTCAGATCACTTTTTATTAAAGAAATAAAATATTACTAATATAATTCTTTCTACCTTCCTATGTGCTATCCCAAAGCTATGATGTATCATTCACAGGCATGTTTTTTACTTTTATTACATATATCTAGAATGCTTAAAACATATATAAATGCTATTACTCTTTGCAACATAAAGCAAATTGAAATCTATACATATATTTCAATCATTTTAACTGGTGTATAGAATTCCATTAAATAAATAAACCACAGTTTATTTGTCCAGTTCCTACTGAAGAAAAGATAGATTGAATCTTCTTTTTCTCTACTACAAATGATGCTCCAATGAACATCTCTGTATGCATGTTCCCCTGGCTGGAGTTTCCTTTGGCTTGTTAACTTTCAGCATTTACACAACTTCAAGTGTACTACATATTGTCATAGTGCTTTCTAAAAGGAAAACAATATTTCCCTCAAAGAGATTGTATTTCAAGGCTACAAGCTAATGCCAGTTCCCGAGATTAAACCTTGAATTATTGGTACTGGTTCCAGTTAGATGCAAACAAGCAAAGTCTAATGTGCGACCATTTTATGAATTGCACCGTTATTTGACATAACCCTTAAAACAGAAATTTACAGTGTTCATATCCATTTCTTTTACTGGCTGTAACAACTCTGTTTGACAAGTTAAGGTTGGGACTCTCTTCCAATAACTGCTCATTATATAATATTACAAGTGTTTGTGTTAA
>JAQZBX010028945.1:0-27556 GCA_029593785.1 Cabassous unicinctus
TGTTCTTCTGTGTCTGCTTGTCTTCTCTTTAGCTGACACGAGGAAGCAATCCTAGGACCTTCTAGAGTGAAGAGAGGTTGCTCAATCTCTTGCACCACCTCAGCTCCCTGATTTGCTGTGTCCCTCACTGTCTCTCTTCTGTGTCTCTTTTTGTTGTGTCATCTTGCTGTGCCAGCTCTCCGTGCGGGCCAGCTTGCTTTTCACCAGGAGGCCCCAGGAAACAAACCCTGGACCTCCTATATGGTAGACAGGAGCCCAATCACTTGAGCCAAATCCACTTCCCAGCTGTGTTTTCTTAATTCAGCACATGTCCAGTTAATGCAGACCTCTCTTCTATAATTTGAGGGTAATTACTGTCTTTAAGGTTCCTCTCCTGCTGTCTTTGCCTAAGGGGGTTGGAACAATGGCTGCCCTCAAAGCAGGACACCAGCAATCTGAAGTAATTGATCAAAAGTAGAGATCTAGGATCAGACCACACACTCCTGGTGTTTGGAGGACTAGTTCTTTATATCACACCCTGGCAACAGCAAACTGCACCAGGAGCAGAGTTCCAGTCCCCACTGCTGCCTGCTAGACACGAGGAAGAGGGATGACAGCCACTGCAGGAAGGATGAAACTCACAATCTTTATCTCAATACCTCTACCTCTCCCGCCTCACTAGATGCTAGAGTCTAGTGTCTCCCTAGACTCCAAAGTTTCCAAGCAGTTAATTCAGACAGTTCTTGCCAGTTCAATAGTTTTGTTTTGGTGGAAGAACTGATCCCTAGAGTGTCCTATTCCGCCATCTTCCCACAATCACCAGTGAGAATCCGTCAAACATATTTGATATATTTATAAAAAATGATTTTAAATCTTGAAATGTATGTATAGAAAAATAGATAATGTGTCTGAAAAAAGTGAGTGAGTTACACAAAATCAGTCTTATATTCATATTGTATATAAATGAATATACACTTATATATATTAATCATATGTACCATACTTTCCAGTTTTCAAAGTGTTTTTACATATTTATTAAATACTGTCCCTTAAAATACTGTGAAGTAAACGTTATCATTTCCAGTTCAGAAAACTGAAGCTGGAAAGTGGTTGAACTGGGATTCAAATTCATGTCTACAAATAGCAGGGGCTGGATATCTATGTGGCATTACAGGGGTGGTGAGGAAAGCATTATAGTGGACTTCATGTAGGGGTGGTGATAAGATAGGGTGATGACAGAATTTACACTCAAGTTTTAGAAATGTTATATTATTATTATATTACGGGGACTCATTGAAATCTTTGACTAAGGTAAATCAGGATGGTCAATGCTCTTTCATCAAATTGTTCACCTGTTCAAGCTATATTTATTGAACAGATATCTACTCTTGCAGGCACTGTGCTTGGGAAAAACAAACAAACAAGGCCTGGACTTCCCTGGAACACTTATTTCACAGTGGAGAAGGAGAGATGACAGTATGTAAATCAACAAAGAAATAAACTTTTAAAATCACACACACACATCAACTAAAACCCTAACAAAATGGAGAAAATAAAACAACATGTCTTTTTAATCCTAGGAGGAAAAATACCCATGTCTTTTAGCTCCAAATCTTAGGCTTTGGACTCAGACAGAATGTCTAAATCCTAGTTTGCTCACTTAATAGCAGTATAACTTTGGGCAGGTTGCTTAACCCCGCTGGCCACGGGGACTGACATCTACTATTGAAGCTGATCTTGCTTTGTCTCTTTTCTATGTGAGTAATGTTCCATCCAGCGCCTGTTTGAGTTGTGCTTTTGCTGACAATCCTGACACCTGCAAACCATGGAAAGGGTGGGGACTCTAAGACTGTTGTTTCTGGTGATAGGCCTTGATATGGTCTTTGCTACTCTCCACGAGGTAAGACCCCTCTCCTTAAGTAACCCTCCTTCTGACTGACACTATAAATGTCAAAGATCTCTTTATATTACCATAAATGTCAAAGATCTCTGAATACCACTTTTGTTATTAATAGCAGTAATAATGATGATGATAAGCATTTACTTCTAAAGGATGCCAAATATCTTAATGCCAATGAATTTATAAATATAAATGGTAATATAGAAAACAGGAAAAGAAAAGGCAACAAACCCATAATCAGCAGTTTTTAAGAGTAAGATTTTAAATTTTGCTTCCACTTAGAAGATCCCATAATCATCACCCCATACTGTTCAGTCTTACTATTATCTGGTAAGGAGCACTATTGTGTGATATTCTGCCTAGAATCCCTATTGGAAAGGTCTTTATGAACATTAAATGTATGCGGAAATTGCTCCACAAAGATTCCACTATAATAATGTTAGATATAATCACTAAAGAAGGAATTTGCATTTTTGAGATTTATTTTTTAAGGTAACAGCAATTCCAAAACAACCATTACCAGAAATTATTTGATTACAGTTTTTTTTTTAATTTAATGAAGAGTTCTGACACTTGCTTTCAAATGTACAGGTATTTGTATAAAAATATAGAGAATGTTTTTAAAATTGCAAAAATGAAAATACCTTGTAGGGAAGTTTGTAAGGTGCATGAAAATCCACACCACAGAATCTGAAGATACATCTTGGACAGGTACCAGTACTGAGCAACAACAAAGCCACATGCTTGTTCTCCTCAGTCAGTGGAAACATACTGAATAACTAAAAAGAAAAAAAAAGGAAAACTAATGAGCAACTTGTGTTTTACTTTCACAAACATTTCATCACCTTTAAGGATAAAAAACTTTTATTTAAGAAATATTATTTCATACTCTCCAATAATGCCCCTTTCGTTATATATATATTCTAAAACATAAGCTTGAAGGAAGTTGAGTAGGTGAATCAGTTAAAGGTTTCTAATTGTCAAGAATTTAGTTTAGGGAAGCAGGTGTGGCTCAATCGATAGAGCTCCCGTTTACCATACGGGAGGCCCCGGGTTCGCTTCCCAGGGCCAGCCCGCGCGGCGCAGCGGGCTGATGCAGCAAGACCTCACAGCAAGGGGGAGATAAGCAGACACAGAAAAAACACACAGCAAATGGACACAGCAAACACAAGCAACAAGGGGGGGATAAATAAATAAATAAATAAATAAATCTTTTAAAAAAAAAAAGAATTTAGTTTACCATTCTGGATTATGATAAAGTATATCACTATAACCAAGTTTATCAAAAGAAATAAAAATAATTAAAAATGATTGCCTCTGAGGAGGGTCTGACACTTTGAAGTTTTGTGAATCCCAGAAAAGATCATGTTCTTGGAATTAACCCATTCCTCTGGGTCTGAGGCCCTTTGACTGCATTAGATTCAGTTAAGGGACCTTTGATTAGATAGCTTGAGGGCCTTTGATTGAACTATGTCAGTGAGGTGTAATCCAGATTAGGTCTCCGCCCTCTCACTAGAGTCTTATATAAGGGGAGAACTGAAAACAGAAACAGAGTGAAAGACAGCTGCCATTTTTACCTTGCCATGTAAGAAAGGTTTCCAAGATTGCCTGCAGCTGCAGAAAGACAGAGAAACCCCAAGAGGCTGAGAGAGAGACCAGAGGCTAGAATCAGCAGAGAAACTGAAGCAAGAGGCCCCCAAGAGGGTAGGCCAACGGAGCAGCTCAAAGCTGGAGAAGGTGAGCTGGAGAAGAAAGCAGAGAGACTGGCAGATCTGCCGTTTTGCCGTGTCATGTAGCAGGAGTCCAGGACCTGACAGCAGCTGACCTTTGGAGAGAAAGGACTCTGATGGTGCCCTGATTGTACATCAAGATTGGACATCTTCACAGCTTTGGATCTCTAAGATTATCCCCTAATAAATCCCATCATAAAAGCCAACCCATTTCTGGTATTTTGCATTGGCAGCCTTAAGCAAACTAAAACAGAGCGTAATGCAAACAAGCACAAAGAATAAAATTTTTGTTTTGTATTTTATACCATTCAGTATTGTTTGAGAATGCAAAGTAGTTAATTCATTTAATTTGTCCTATTAGTAAAAGTGAGCTTTCTAGGAAAAAAATAACCAGATCAGTCTATATTATATAAAAGTTGACTAACCTTAATGATAGTTAAGCAGTTGAATATTTTGAAAATTGATCCAAAAACATCAATTTTGCTTTACTGAAATTTTGGCTAAATGATTTAACTATTAGCAAAATGAGAAAAATCTTCTCCTTCTTTCATCCAAACGGAAGACCTCCATCAAAAACAAATTAAGTACAAAATGTTTGAGAATAATTATTTGTCAAAAAACAAGTTGTAACTTTTTGCAATTTGACCAAACTCTTAGCATAACAAATCCAATAGGGCTCCTATTGCCAAGAGGGAGGAGGAGTACTAAACACTAAATCACCTAATCAGTTATATTTGGGAAAAATAGTACTTCTTTGGATTAGTAAAGAATGAGGAGCTGGCGATATTTTATAAAACAATGATGGGGGCAGATGTGGTTCAAATGGTTGGGCGTCCATCTGCCATATGGAGGGACCTGGGTTCAATCCCCGGGAACTCCCGGTAAAATAAAAAAATATATATAGAAGGTACATGGGCTTCCAGGCTGTGTGTGCCGGTGAGCCGCCAGGCCCCGGGAGCCATGCAGCAAGATGATGACGTAAAAGGAGAGAGACAAGACAAGATGCTCCAAAAGCTCTGAAAACCAGGAGCCGAGGTGGTGCAGATGGCTAGAACACCTCTCTCCTACATCGGACGTCTTCAGGATCGAATCCTGGTGAAGACTGGAGGAGGAGGATGAGAAGAGATGAAACAGACACAGAGAATTGCCCAGCGAATGGACACAAGAACAGCAAATGGGGAAGGGGGGGTTTGAAATGGATCAAGTAAATAAATCTATCTTTAAAAAAAATAAAAAATAAAACAATGATTACATGGCAATGCTATGTATGGAATAACTGTGATCACAAAGATAAAAGGTGTGGTACCTTTTAATTTATGCAGTTTCATAATTCAAATGAACTCACTTAAAATTTGTGTAAGAGTGAAGCTCTACCAAAAGCAGACTATAAAGATGTGATTTTACACACTTGTAAATTTCTGTTTGTGGCCACCCACCAAGAGAAGAAGATTCTTGACATAAAATAAGGAAGTCAGGTATATAGTTTTATAGACCCCTTAACCATAAAATCACTTTAGACAGCCAGGACTACAAAAAAACAGATTGGCACTGACTGGGTTCTAATTCAGGGGAATACATGAGTTGACAGGAAGAAGGAAAGAGATAAAAACACGTTTGTGGTTTGAGACTTTGAGACACCAGGATTGAGAAACATTGATTTAGGGTTGTATCAGTAAATTTGGGCTCCTGGGTATTTTCAAGGAAGTACACAGAATATGTGGGGAACACCCTTCACATAACGAAACTCTGTGTGGCCAAATTATTATTATTTACAAGTGACCTCAATCCCTCTCCCAACCCATTTAACCTGCTAGTTTGTTGATGGGAAGGGATGGGGATTCTGTGAGGTGTAAGCATCAGCATTAAAGTACATCCCTGACCACACTCTGACAGGAAAACTGTTTCTGTCTCACTCATTAGTTTAAGTTATCTCTTCTCTTCCTTTCCATTAGGTAAAGTCTAGGATTTTATTTAATTCAGAATTAATCTTTAATCCAGGAAGAAAACGAAATATACCCTAACCCAACAAATAACCAACTAGTAAATGCTTAAAGAGGACATTTTGTTGGGATGATTTCCCTGGGGATATAAATTAAGTTACATTAAAATATATGCTCTCTTTCTGAATTTTTATTTCTCCAAAAGGTTCACAAGAATAAAGGTGTCATGCAAAGTCAATAAATGACATATTATAATCTCTTGGCTCTGAAAAGTTTCCAAACCTGTTGAGAAGTACATAACGTCCTGTCCTGAATAATTTAAAGAGGTTCTTTAAAAAAAAAAAAGCAAAAACTAGAACAAAACTTTTCAATATTTGTTTAACAATTGAGCTTTGAACTTAAAAACCTCTCCAGAACATTTTCACCTAGCAACAATCTAGCGATTTCTCATATTTACATTAAGAGGAAATATGTCTTAAATTTGTTTTTTTCACCTTGATGCTGTTTCACCCCGAAATGATAGGATTTCATGAGATACCAACAGTCAGTTGTTCCATATTATTATCTTTGGGAGCAAGTCTTGATAAACGCATGCCACGCTGTAAAATTTTCATTGTTGGTTGCCTTTGTCAAGATTTTGGCTGTTTCGTTTACGTGCTTGTTTTACAGAAGGTACTCTGGAACAAGTCTTTACAACAGAACCGCCTCCCACGTGTAAGGATCCCTAAGGGATCCACAAACCAAGGATAACTAGCCTAATCTCTGGTGTACTGGAGGAGAGGATGAACTTTCTTTTCACCTTCTTGGACGATTATAGAAACCATCATCGCAAAGAAGGGAAGGAGCAAGGCATGAGAAAACCACTAAAATGACCAGACTAAGTTCTGCTTCCTGAGATCTTTTAAAAACTCACTCCCATACAGACCGGTGTCGTTCTTCCGTGGGATGGGGGAGGGGTGGTGATGTCCAGGGAAGGAGGCGCTCACAACTTCTCGGGGCTACCCACATACTCAGCAGTAGTATCTACCGTGGACTCTTTAGAAAGGTCTAACTTCGATTCTCTCTTTTTGCCAAGCAAGCCCTCCCTGCACCTCCTCGTCCAGGTCCAGGAAATTTCCCACTCATCCTCTCCTTGCTAAAAAGTCGCTCCAGCAGGAGGGAAACGACCCCCTCCATCTACACCCCTTTTGCACCAAGCCCGGACCCCTCACCCCAGTCCTCCCTGCCTCACCTCCTCGCACGACGTTGGAGACTGAGATTTAACCCCTTGCGTCCCTCAGTGGGAAGGAGGAAGACTAAAGACAACGCACCTTTCTGCGTCTAGCAATTCTGTTCCCCGAGGAAACAAGAGCGTTAGAGCGAAAGTACCAGACTCCTCTCGCGAGGACTGAGTGAACTCCCCACTGTCGTTTGCAGGAGAATCTGTAAAACTGCCAGGAGTTCTGCAACACACTTTACCCCCTACCCTCCCTTCGGTGTAGGGCAGCGTAGGGTATTTCTCCGGTCTCTGAGGGACTGGCCCTAGCGCAGCCTTAAAGGGAATTCTGATGTGTAGGGCATTGTAGCCGCGGCCAGAAATATCGATGAGCCTCACCCTCGGGTATAGACTCGAAACTATTTCGGGGAGGGGGGCGAGAAACTATTTCTAGAGCAAATAAGACGAGGTCGTTTCTTTCCATGGGTTAGTGGCATCCTCCAGCCCTCTGATCCTAGCTGGCAAAGCACCACAAGCCTTGTCCTGACTGCAGGAGGAGAAGTGGAGGGCTCGGCGTTCAGCCGGTTAAGCCTGGCGTGTGCAGCGCTAGTGGACCCGGGCCAGGGCTGTCGAGGCGGCGAGCGGAAGCCGAGCGGAGGCGGAGGAGATGGCGTCCCAGCCGCCGCCTCCCCCGAAACCTTGGGAGACCCGCCGAATTCCGGGGGCCGGGCCGGGACCAGGACCCGGCCCCACTTTCCAGTGAGTGTGGGGTGCTTCGGGCTGCGAGTTTGATGGGGCCAGAGCTCGGGGACTTGGCGAGAGGCGGTTGGGGCCGTTGGGGGAGTATCCCCTCCCCCCACAGCAAGCGCCCAACCTTGCTGGGCGCGGGAGCGAAGAGGGGCCCCGGGAGGCCGGAGGATTTGGTTGTCAAACAGCTGTTCCCGTCCTGGCAGCATTCCGCAGCGACGGTTTCACGGGAGTTCTCGGGCGCCTCTCTAGGTCCCGGCGCCTGGGAGAAAGAGGGGCGTTTTCCTGCCCCTTTCTGTTTGCCGGACACCGTGACAGAACTGCCTGAGACTCTTGAAAGCCTTAGACTTTCGGACTGTAGCTGCGAAGAGCGGCATTTGCCCAGCCCCTTGCATCGATGGGGGGCAAAGTGACGAAAGAGCTTTTAACAGCCCGCGAGAAGTTGGTGAAAGCCCAAAGGTCACATTTATGCAACTCGATCCGAAGCCTATGCGCTTTGCGTTGTTATCTAGCGTAACTCAGCTTGTGTATCATACTGAGATTTGGAGAAGCAACTTTAAAGCAGAAGATCTAAATCTGAGTCTCAGGGATGGCCTTTGTGTGCAAAAGTGCGTGTATGTTTTTCCAGGGCCTATAGTATTTATTTAAATCACTGTCAAAGGGGTACACAACTCAAAAAAGGTTAAAATGTACAGATTTATGTTTCATGGTCTTAATGTGTTTTGTGTTGGGTGTTTCTGGATATGTCAGTTCAGGTTTCGAGATTTGAATATCAGATCATCTACTGTTGTAGGTTTTTCTTAACACCCAGGACATTGGAATGTATTTCTGCTAGGTTCTAAAGTCTTGTCGTTTTTGTTTGTTTGTTTGTTTGTTTACAAACGCTAAGGTGCTTAAATACAATAGCTACTTAATTTAATAATGATAGCTATATAACAAATAATAAGCTTTAATTATGCTGTTAAGTTGTAGTGACACTTTATCTGCTCCCTTTTTCATGAGTAGTTCTCCCTCACTTTTCTTCATTATGAAATATTTTAAACACATAGAGACCTGTACAGAGTAAGATAATAAACACTTATGTATTCACCACCCAGCTTTAAGAAATTTTAACATTTGCCAGATCTGCTTCAGTTTTTCTTTTTTTTTTTTTTTAATAAAAATTAGAGAAACAGTTAAGACCTCACATTTTTCTTTTCCTCTTTCCAGCGGTAACTACTGTTCTTATTTGGTGTATTTGTACTCAATAATGCTTTTATACTTTAGTGCTTGTGTTTGTGGACGTTTTTTATATTATTTACTGTTTGAAAGTTTAAATAAATACTTTCAAACTGTGTATATCATTTTGCAAAATGTTTTTCCACCAAATATGTATTTTGAAGTTTATATCGTTCATACATAACATTTTAATTGCTGTAAGAGTTTCTGTTATATAAAAATAACCTTTTTTCTGTTGGTGGTCATTAGGCTATTAACTTTTTAATATTAAAAACAGTATTGCATTAACATTCATGTACCTTTTCTCTTGGACACATTTCCAAGAGGTTTTCAGGGTGTTACTGGAAGTGAAATTGCTCGGTGGAAGGGTATGATTATCTGTATTGCCAGGTTGCCCCCCACAGTGGTTGTATACCAATTTACATTTCCATTAGCAAGAAAGGTATCATTTCTCCACATCCTCACCAACAATCGATAGTGTTATTTTTTAGTACTGTATTTGCCAATCTAATGTATGTGTAATGGTATTTTGTCTTTAATTTGCAATTTGTCTTTAATTAGTTACAAGACTGAGCATCTTTTTGAAAGTTTATTAGCCATTTGACTTTTGTTCTATTGATATCTTTTGCCCATTTTTCTATTGGCTTTATCTTTGCTTACTGATATTAATCATTTTGTTTTTATGCTTTGCTAGTATCTTTCAGTCTGTTACTTGTCTTTTCACTTTATATTTGTTTATGTCCATTTTTGTCTTTCAGAAGTATTTAATTTTAATATAGTCAAAATTTTCATATTTTGTTTGTGCTTTTTTGTGCCTTAGTTAAGAAATCCTTCCTGTCCCAGATCTGGCAAGTTTTTCTCTATATTTTAAATACTCTATCTTCTAAATGGTTTGCTTTTCACATTCATTTCTTTAATTCATTGATTTTCTTATACAAAACTCAGTGTGAAGCAGGGAATCTAATTTTTCCCCCATGTAGATAACTAATTGTTCCAGCACCATTTATCGAGTAGTCTGTTTCATACTAATATTAATTAGTATCATCTGCATCATAACAAGTTTTCCTAAATGTTTGGTTCTGTTTTGGGGAATCTTTGACTTGTCTTTTCATCTAATCTCAGGCTAGCACAACACTATTTCAGTTACAGAGCTTTATAATAAATTTTGATATCTGGTATGTCAAGAACATTCACACATTGCTCTTCTTCAAAATTGCCTTTGTTGCACTTAACCTTTATAAACAGACTTATTGGGATTTTTATTGGAAATGTATTAAACTTGCAGATCAAGTTTCTCCATCCATGAATATTGTGTAAGGTATAATTAGTGAGAATTTTGATCTTCTTTTTTGCCTTGAAATATGCTTTGTAATTATCTCCATAAAATCCTTTCTCGTCTTTTGTTATTTATTTCTAGATTATATTTTCTGTTGCTGTTGTAAGTTTTCCCTCTTTTACATTTTCCGGTTATTTTTTACTGATGTGTCAGAATGCTCTTTTTTTTTTTTCTTTTTTTTTTTTAATATAGATATTGTATGCAGCATAATGCCAAACTCTTTAATTTGTCCTAATTGTTTGATTGAAATTCTCTTGAATTCCACAGATGATCCTATCATTTGCAAATAAGACAGCATAACTAGCTAGTATCCTTATAATGGTCCTGGCTTTCGTTGGAATGCTTCTAAAGTCTTACTATTAAGTATGATGTTTGCTTTTTGTTTTTGATAGCTATCCTGTTGAACTTCTATTTCTCTACCTTGCTAAAATTTTTATTATGCCAGAGTTTTAAATTTTATTGAATGATTTTTTTCCATCTGTTAAGAAAATATATGTATTTTCCTTTAATATTAAAATGTGGTTTATTGTATTAATTAGCTTTCTAATGTTGAATCTTCCTTGCGTTTCTCGATGAACTCTGCCTACTGTGATTTTTTAAATATATGATGCTGAATTGTATTCTAATATGTTAAGTCTTTTGTGTATATATATTTTCCTAGGTGAAACTGACCTGCAGTTTTCTTTGTACTATACTTTTCTGGTTTTGTATCCGAGTTTTATAGCTGCAGAAACTTTTCTAGTGAGTCTAATTTTTAATCCTTTACAGGTAGATTGTCTTTTCCTAATCTTTAAGCTTTTATCTTATACCTTGATCTTCTACAGCTTTATTATGCTGTATCTAGACATACTTACATACAAATATATTTTTCTTCTTGCTCAATATCCCCAGTGCTGAATGTGAAGATTCATGTCTTTAATTTGGAAAAATTCTCAGCGTTAAACTTTGAAATATTGTTTTAGCATTGTACTTTCTCTACATTTGGAATTCCTCCTAGACATTATTATATCGGGAATAGTTTCTGCTACAAGTAACTGTGCTTTGAACATAAAGATATTTGTTGTTTAGTTAACAAGAAGTCTAGAGATCTGAATGTCATCAAGGGACCTAGATTTTTTTCTGGCTTCCTTTTTGGCATGTGTTTTTTACAGCTTTCTGACAGTTTCGGACATCTTGCTCCTTTGAATGGAATCTCGTTTTTTCCCTCTGGTTACTTTGAAGATTTCCTCTTTCTTTTTGGTTTTTAGCAATTATACTTTATTGGGCCTCAGTGTGGTTTTTGTATTATCCTGGGTGGGGTTCACAGGGATACTTGAATATGGCTTGATGTTTCTCAGCCATTCCCTTTTCAAATATTGTTTCTGCCCCATTTTCTCTTCTTTCTCCTTTGACTCCAATTACATATATGCCTTATATTACACTATACGCTTTTTTTTTTATTAGAGAAGTTGTATATTTACAGAACAATCATGCATAAAGTACACGATTCCCATAAACCACTCCATCACCAACACCTTGCATTGGTGTGGAATATTTGTTAAATTGATGATAGCACCTTTTTATAGTTTTGCAATTAAAGTCCATAGTTTAATTTAGGGATCACAGTTTGTGTGTGTAGTTCCATGGATTATACACTGTTTCTTACTCTCTTTTCTGTATTTATTCTTTCGTTTCTCATGTTTCATTCTGAATATTTTCTTCTGAACTCTCTTCTAGTTAGCTGAAATTTTTCTTTGTGTATGTCTAATTTGGTGTTAGACCAATCAGTATGTTCTTAATTTCAGGTATTTTATTTTTTCAGTTCCAGAATTTCCATTTGGTCCTGGTTTATAGTTTCCATTCTCTGCAAAAAAAAAATCTCAATCTTGTTGTCTTTTTTAATTTGGACACATTAGCATAGTTGCTTCAAGTCAGCCTAATAGCCCTATTATCTGGATCCCCTATGAATTGCTTTGTATTGTTTGATGTTGCTCTTCTTTTTAATCATGTAGTTCTGTCATCATATAGGTCCAATTATTTTTTAATAAGAGCTGGACATTGAATATGGGCAATTTGAGGTAATTTGAGGCCTAGGATGGTATCTTCCCCCAGAGACTTACTGCTGACAGGCAGCTAGAGTCACTAGCAATCTAGGATTATTTTAATCCAGTTAAGGATTGAAATGATTTGAAGCTAAGGTTTTAGTTCCTTACCAGGGCTAGTCTATTTCCTTACTCCCTTACTCCCTGAATATTGTCCTTTAAGAGTCTGAAGTGTGTGGGTTACCCTTCTTCCTTGGGAATCCTAAACTAGTTTTTGTCTCTTTAGCTCAGGGAGTCTATTAAAAACCCTGCTTAGTTTATCATTTTGTCATCCATCTCTTCCAAAATTGGCCATTGTCCCATTAGAAACGTCTCAATACCAGGCACTCTGACTTTTCTCTTTCTCCTGGAACTTAACTCCATAATTCTTCAGTGCCTACTTCTCTAACACTTTTAAACAGATAATTTTTATATATTTTCTAGGTTTTCTGGTTGTTTTCCAGTAGAAGTATTAGTCTGATTACCTAGACTGCCATTACATGAAAAGGGATTCAAAGATCTATCTTTCTACTCTTCTCTTTAGTATACAGTAGCTTTTTTCCTTCTTGCCTCATCATTGCAAGATAGCTCCTATGACTATGGGCATCATGACCAAGATTTTTAATTGAATTTTTTTTCATCTTTACCTGTTTTATTTCAGTTATTTCAAGATGTTATTGCTTCATTTAGATCTTTTTAAGCACATTTAGAATCTTAAATGTTGGGGTACAGGAAGAACTATATAAAATTAGTTTTCATTAGAAATGAATTAGAATTCATTAGAATGAATTCCAGGAACTGTATAAAATTAGTTTTCCTTGGAATGAATTCTCATTCTGATTGTTGATTTTCATTGGCTTAGTCTCTTAATATTTTTATTTCTTCATGTGTTTGGTGTTTTTGAAGGTAGGCTCATTTTGAGTAGGAATTTTTGAGTTCTTTTTTTTCTCTCCATTCCCCTCTTTTTCCAGCAGGTTTCTTACTGCCTTTACCTGGCCCCTCAGCACTCCACCCCTATCCAGAATTGGTTATAAAAATGGTGGTTTACAGGAACTAAGGTGGCGCAGGTGGCAGAAAGCCTCCCTCCCACATTGGAGGTTCCCAGGATCGAATCCAGGTAAAGACAGGAGGAGAAGGATGAGAAGAGAGGGCAGAAAACAGACACAGAGAATTGCCCAGCAAATAGACACAAAAACAGCAAAAACGGGGTGGGGGGGTGTTTAAAATGGATAAAAGTAAATAAATAAATCTTTTTTTAAAAGTTAAAAAGACAGATTAGTGGGGAAAAAAATTTTTTTATGAAAAAAAAATGGTGGTTTAGAGTGCCTGATGGGGTTAGATTAAAGATAATACAAGATCCAGTCACCTAGTCAATATTTAGCTTGTTTCATTTCCTCTTCTCCAGGCTATATCAGAATCCTCTCCCTTTCTTAGGTTTGTAACTATCTTCCTAAACCATAGTCAGCAAATTTTATAGTCTTTTTTTTTTTTTTTAGGAGTCATGGAGGTTGGTGCCCAACATCAAGCAATTAACTTGTTCACTTGAATGGTAGACTTTTAATTATTTCCTAAAGGAGGGAGTACTGGCTATCACTGCTTGCTTCCAGATCCAGAGCCAAGTAGGACCATCACTTTAGCCTCCCTCACCATTTTACATTTTTGTTTACTTTCTATTCCTTGACTTTTTTTTCCCATTTTAAATTTTTTATATTAAATTTGCTATTAAACCCTTAACAGATACAAATATTCCTTCCATTCTGTGGATTGTCTTTTCATTCTGTTGATAGTGTCCTTTGATGCACAAAAGCTTTTAAACTTAACGAAGTCCAATTTATCTATTTTTTCACTTTTGTAGTCATATTTATATGACCTAGATTTGCCACTAGGTTTTCTCCTAAGAATTTTATAGTTTTAACTCTTAAATTTAAGTCTTTGATCTATTTTGAGTCAGTTTTTTTATTTGGTGTAAGGTGAGGGTCCATCTTCATTCTTTGCATCCAATTTTCCCAGCACCGTTTATTGAAGAGACTGTTCTTTCCCCCATTGAATAGTCTTGACCCTCTTGTTGAAAAACAATATACCATAGTTGTGAGGGTTTATTTCTGGGCTCTCAATTCTATTCTGTTGGTCTATATGTCTGTCCTTATGCTGGTACCTCACTCTTTTGATTACTATGGCTTTGCAGCAATTTTGAAATCATGAAGTTTGAGTCTTCCAACTTTGTTCTTCCTTTTCATGATTGTTTTGGCTATTATGGGTCCCTTAAAATTCCATAAGAATTTTAGTATGCTTTGTTTGCGCAACCAAATAAACTCTTTCTCTCTTTGAAACCCCGGTGTCCCAAGAATTGGCTTTAAAGATACATTGGGAGAAAAGAACCTGCTTTTGCTTGGCATCACCATTACGCTTTTTAATGGTTGGGGTGCAGGAAAAACAATCAAAAGAATATTATTTTATGATGTGTGAATATTAAAGGAAATTCAAAGTTTAGTGTCCATAAATCTTTATTGGAATACACACACATAAAAGAATTTTAGTATGAGTTTTCTCATTTCTTCAAAAATATGCCATTGAGATTTGGGTAAGGATTGCATCGATCACTTTGTATCAAATAGTCATCTTAACAATATTAAGTCTTCTAATCCATGAACACAGGATATCTTTCCATTTATTTAGGTCTTCAATTTCTTTTAGTAGTTTTCAGTGTACAAGTTTGCATGTCATTTGTTTAATTTATTCCTAATTATTTTATTCCTTTGGATGTTATTGTACATGGAATTGTTTTCTTAATTTTCATTTTGTGTTATTCATTGCTAGTGTGTAGAAATACAACTGATTTCTGTGTATTGATTTTGTATTTTTCAACTTTGCTGAATTCATTTATTATTTTTAACAGTTGTTTTGTGGATTCTTCAGGGTTCTCTAGATAAAAGATCATGTCATCTGCCAAGAGAGATAGTGTAACGTCTTTCTTTTTATTTCTTTTTTTGCCTAATTGCTCTAGCTAGAATTTCCAGTACCATGTTGAATAGAAGTGGCAAAAGTGGGCATCCTTGTACTGTTGTTGATCTTAGGGGAAAAGCTTTCAGTCTTTCACCATTAAGTATGATGTTAGCTGTTGGTGACCTTTATCATGTTAAGTTCCCTTCTATCATAACTCTTTCTGATGCCAGCGTTTTAGTTTGCCAAAGGGCAGCCGATGCAACGTGCCAGAAATGGGTTGGCTTTTATAAAGGGGGTTTATTTGGGGTAAAAGCTTGCAGTTCCAAGACTGTGAAAAGTCCCAATCAGGGCACCATAAGAGATGCTTTCTCACAGAGTCAACTATTGTTGATCCGTGGCAAACCAAGATGGCCGCCAATCTCTGCTGAGGTCTCAGCCTTCCCATTCTGGCTCACCTGTCTGTAGGAGCCCAGCTCTCAGAGCTCAGCTGTGAGCAGCCAGGCTTAGGGCTTGCCTTAGTCTCCTCTATCAGTCTTGATTCGTCTCTTCCTGAGTTCAGCTGTAAGTTGTCAGGCATATAGCAGGACTTGTCTCCTCTTGAGCTGCTCTGTGGGCCCAGCCTCTTGGGGATTTCGTGCGTAAGGGCGATCCTCTAGTCCTTTCTCATATGGCAGAATAAAAATGGCAGATTATTTTTCCTGTGTCTGTATCTCTCTGTACCTCTATTTATATTAGACCCAGTAAGGGGGCAGAGACTCAACTTTCCAATCAAAAGCCCTTAATCAATCGTATCAAGTAATCTAATCAAAGGACCCTCAACCGAATTTAATACCACCAAAGGGTATCACACCCACAGGAATAGATTAGTTTAAAAACATAATATTTTGGGGATTCATAAAATAACTTCAATCTGCCACAGCCAGTATAACCTTGATACCTAAGCTTGACACAGACATTTTAAGATAAACAAATTACAAGACTTTCTCACTCATGAACATAGATGCAAAAAATCTTGAACAAAATATTGGCAAACCAAATTATATCAGCATTATATCACAGGCTACTTGAATTTATTTTAGAAAGCAAGGTGGCTTTAACATTTGAAAATTATGTAATTCACCATATTAACAGAGTAAAGGTGAAAAATCATATAATCATCTCTAGATGCCAAGAAATCATTCATGAGAAAAACTCTTAGCAAACAATAAATAGAAATAGGTCTTTTAAATCTCTGCAACAAACCTACAGCAAACATAATAATAATATTAATTAATGATGACGTGTTAAGAGGTTTCTCTTTGAGATCAGGAATGAGACAGTGACAACCACTATCACCATTTCTATTCAAAATTGTGCTGTAAGTCCTAGGCAGTACAATTTAATATCAAAGCTGTACGAATTTCAAAGGAAGTAAGCTATCATCATTCACATACAATGTGACTACAAATTCTTAAGATTCTATAAAATCAAAAGGAACCCAAAGCTGAATTATTAGAATTAGTATGTGATTTTTAAAAGGTTGCTGGGTACAAGGACCATACACACACACACACACACACACACACACACAAAATCAGTTATATCTATATAATAGCAACAAAGTAAAATTTTAGAAAGGCACCATTTATAATAGCATCAAAAAATATCCAATATATAGGAATAAACCTAAAGAAAAATCTCCACAGAGTAAACTGTAAAACATTGAGACTCAATAAAGTTATTTTTTAAAAACCATTATTGGATGGGAAGCGGGTGTGGCTCAGTGGATGGAGCCCCCGTTTATCATATGGGAGGCCCGGGTTCGCCTCCGGAGGCCTCCTTGTGAGGGCAAGCCAGCCTGAGCGGTGCAGTGGGCTGATGCAGCAACCTCACGGCAGGAAGCAGGTGTGGCTCAATGGATAGAGCACCCGTTTACCATATGAGAGGCCCTGGGTTGGCTTCCCGGCGCCTCCTTGTGAGGGCAGGCCGGCTCGCCCGGCGCCGTGGGCTGATGCCGCAGGACCTCACAGCAAGGGGGAGATAAGCAGACACAGAGAGGACGTGCAGCGAATGGACACAGCAGCACAAGCAGCAAGGGGGGATAAATAAAATAAAATAAATCTTTAAAAAAAAACAACAAAAAACCATTATTGGAAAACATTTAAAAGACCTGAATAGCACATACATTGTTTTCATGGGTTGAAACACTAAATATTGTAAAGATGTCAGTTCTCAAATTATATATAGATTCAATATAATCCCAAACAGAATTTTAATGGAGTTTTTTGGAGGAGGATAGGGAATGTAAAACTTGAAACTCTGATTCTAAAGTTTTTATGAAATGCAAAGGGTCAAATTGCCAAGACTTTCTTGAAGACAAAGAGTAAGGTGGGAAGACTTGCTTTATTGTATATTAAAATCTATTGTAAAACTGTAGTAAGATAGTGTCATTTAGGTATAAGCATAGTGGATATCTAGTTTTAGCTGAAAAAATGGACTAGTGTCCTAAAAAGAAACCACAGATGGACGATGATACTAATAATGTCACCTAAGTAAACAAGAAAGCAGGGGGATGGATGTGGCTCAAATGGTTGGGCGTCCGTCTCCCATATGGAAGGACCCGGGTTCAATCCCCAGGACCTCCCGGTAAAAAAAAAAAAAATAAGCAGCATGTTTCAGTCAACTATATTATCTTATTGTTCATTTTCTCTTATCACTGAGATTTTAAGCCTCTGGAAATTAGTGACTATTCCTCTGTCATACATAATACCAGATATGTCAAAGGTTGTTTTTTCCTTTTTTTGTGGTGGGGGGGGGCACTTCTTATGTGGTACATTCCTTTCCTTTTTAAATTTGTTTAAATTTTGGACCCTGTTAAAAGACAAAACACATATAAAGTTTCCACATCAGACTTAACACACAGTGAGTGTTCCATAAGTTTTTCTATGGCTGTTGCTTCTATAGGAAAGGCAACAAGTTACTCATACTTTGTTAGAGGTTTTTAATAGTTGCTTTGAATCAAATTTATTGTGTACTTGAGTTATTGTTTTTATAATATAGATATTGATTTTGACTCTTTTTGGATTTTAGATCTGCTGATTTGGGTCCTACTTTATTGACAAGACCTGGGCAACCAACACTTACCAGAGTGCCTCCACCTATTCTTCCAAGGCCATCCCAGCAGACAGGAAGCAACAATGTGAACACTTTCAGACCTGCTTACAGTTCATTTTCTTCTGGATATAGTGCCTATGGAAATTCATTTTATGGAAGCTATAACCCTTATAGTTATGGATATAATGGGTTGGGATATAATCGCTTCCGTGTCGATGATCTTCCTCCCAGTAGATTTGTTCAGCAAGCTGAAGAAAGCAGCAGAGGTGCATTTCAGTCTATTGAAAGTATTGTACATGCATTTGCTTCTGTCAGTATGATGATGGATGCCACCTTTTCAGCTGTCTATAATAGTTTCAGGGCTGTATTGGATGTAGCAAATCACTTTTCCCGATTAAAAATACACTTCACGAAAGTTTTTTCAGCTTTTGCATTAGTTAGGACTATAAGGTATCTTTACAGACGGTTACAGTGGATGATGGGCTTAAGAAGAGGCTCAGAGAATGAAGACCTATGGGCAGAAAGTGAAGGAACTGTAGCTTGCCTTGGTGCTGAGGACAGAGCAGCTAACTCAGCAAAATCTTGGCCAATATTCTTGTTCTTTGCTGTTATCCTTGGTGGTCCTTACCTCATCTGGAAACTACTATCTACCCACAGTGATGAAATAGCAGGTAAGAGTAAAGGAAAAGGTTTAGAAACCATATAGTAACCTGAGATCTCAAGAATAGATTTGTTAAATTAACATTCTTTATATTAATTTGTGTTTAACATTTTATCCAGTTATATTACCAGTTTTGTACTTCAAAACTACAAGAGGAATATGTAGCAAAATCAGGCTTGCTGATTTATTCATTGTTAGTTTGGTTTAATAGTACATATTACCTAACTACTTGATGCTGTGGAGGATACAGAGGTACATAAGGCATAATCCTTACCGTTTAAAAATTTACAGGAGAGGTAAAACACATATACCAATAACTGTAATGAGGCAGAGACGTAAGGAAGATGCCAGTTGGGAAGAGAAGTAAGGTTTATTGAGTATTTATTATATGCAAGATACTATGCTAGGTATTTTGTATATTTTTTCTCATTTAATTCTTACAACAACTAAGAGATAGGAATTATCCTCATTTTACAAGTGACAGAACTGAAATTCAGAGAAGTCACTTGCCCAAGGTCAAATCTCTAATAAGGCAGAACCAGAAACAAAATCAGACCTTTTTGCCTCTTAAGCCCATGCTCTGTCAACTAATACAGAATACTATCTCAATTAATAAAAGTGAAGCCATCATTTTTGGTTGTGATATCCAGGAATAAATGCCACCTGACTTAGATTTTTAAAGAACAGGTAACATTACATTGGTTAGGTAGAAGAAAAAGGACTGTCAAACAGATGGAACTGCTTGAACAAAAGTACATAGGCAGGAAATAAGAAATTTGTTCAGCAGATGTATATAGTATTAAATAAAAGGATAGTAAGAAATAAGGCAAAGAAAGTGGTTGAAGGCTAATATTAGAAGATCCTAATTGCCATTGTGAGACTTTAACTTCATTTAGTAACAAGTGGTTTTTGTTTTGTTTTGTTTTGTTTTAAACAAGTTTGTGACATGAACAGTGCTCTAAAGAGGTTGGTTTTTCAGAAGTGTGTAAGAAAGGTCAGTGCAGCTTAAAACGGGCTGAAATTGGATGGTAAGATTTTTAAAGGATTTAGGGTTATGTTCATTCTTGTATTTTCAGCATTTAATACACTGCTTGGCGCATAGAAGGTATTTAATAAATATTAATTTGAGGACATCAGTTAGGATGCTTTTGCATTAGAATGGTTGAGAGAGATGGAGGTCTAAAGTAGGTAGAGGGAAGCGGGTGTGGCTCAGCGGATAGAGCCCCCGTTTACCATATGGGAGGCCAGGGTTCACGTCCCGAGGCCTCGTGAGGGCACGCAGGCCTGAGCGGTGCGGTGGGCTGATGCAGCAACCTCACGGCAGGAAGCGGGTGTGGCGCAATGGATAGAGCACCCGTTTACCATATGAGAGGCCCCGGGTTCACTTCCCGGCGCCTCCTTGTGAGGGCAGGCCAGCTCACGCGGCGCCGTGGGCAGATGCGGCAAGACCTCACAGCAAGGGGGAGATAAGCAGACACAGAGAAGACACGCAGCGAATGGACACAGCAGCACAAGCAGCAAGGGGGGGATAAATAAATAAAATAAATAAATCTTTTAAAAAAATAAATAAATAAAGTAGGTGGAGTATATGAGAGGCAGAAAAGACAAAAGATTCAACAGGATTTAGATAATGGCTAAATGTGTACATGAAAGGAAGAATCAAAATGCTCTGTACCCTTAAATTTGGGTAATTAGAGGGGTGTTTATTCATTAATTCAATAACTATTGAGTGCCTTTATCATGCTAGGTACAATTCTAGGAACTAGGGATATAACAATGAATAAAACATTAAAGATTCCTACTTTTCAGGCATTCTAGTGGCCCCAGCGGTATGGGTGGGTGGGAGGGAAGGAGCAGCAAATAAAAATAAGATAGTAGCTAGTAAGTCAGAGGTGATAATTGCCATAGGAAAATAATAAAAAAGCAGAGAAGAGGGTTGGGGAATATCAGGAAGAGGTGTTGTAGTTAAATATAGTCAGGGAATGACTCCCTGAAGAGGTGAGAGAATAAGCCTTGCATCTATTGAGGGAAAAGTGAGAGAGACATAGAGAACAGCAAAAGTGCGTGGGTCTTTAAGTAGCAGTATGCCTGGCATGTCATGTGAACAGGAGGGATCCCAGTGTGGTTGGAACAAAGTGAGAGTAGCAGGAGATGAGTGGGTGGAGAATGTACAGTAGGCAGAGCCTTGTCAACATTTGTAAGAACTTTGGCCTTTATTCTGATATGGAAATCCATGACAGGGTTTTGAACAGAGGAGAGATATGATTTGACTTCGATTTTGAAAGGAAAATCTTCTTGCTGAGAATGGTCTTCAGGAAGAGCTAGGGCAGAAGAGACCAATCACAAGAGTCAAGAGGGCATTATAGGGAAGCGGGTGTGGCTCAATGGATAGAGCCCCCGTTTACCATATGGGAGGCCCGGGTTCGCTTCCCGAGGCCTCCTTGTGAGGGCACGCCGGCCTGAGGTGCAGTGGGCTGATGCAGCAACCTCACGGCAGGAAGCGGGTGTGGCGCAATGGATAGAGCACCCGTTTACCATATGAGAGTCCCTGGGTTCGCTTCCCGGGGCCTCCTTGTTGAGGGCAGGCCGGCTCGCGCGGAGCCACGGGCTGATGCGGCAAGACTTCACAGCAAGGGGGAGATAAGCAGACACAGAGAAGACACGCAGCGAATGGACACAGCAACACAGGCAGCAAGGGGGGGATAAATAAATTAAAAAAAAAAAAAAGGCATTATAATCATTCACGTGAGCATTGAGGGTGACTTGGCTCAGGGTGACAGGTCCTGGTCAAATTGTGGATATATTTTTTTAAGATAAAGGAATACAGAGACACCGCTTGGAACAACTAGTTTGTAAGCTGTTACAATCAATTTGGTAAGGGTTATATTGAATTTGAGGGGCCACTGGGATATTAAAGTGGAGCTATTCAGAAAGCATTTTAATAGGACAGGATCTTAGGAAAGAGGTAAAATATGAAAGAGATTTAGGGAGTCATTCACATAGATTTGATAGTTGAAACTGTTAAGTGAATGGAAGTGCTATGCGAGAGAGTACAAAAAGAAAAGAAGAGATGGTAAGATGGAAATTAGGAAGAAGGATAGAAGGAAAACCATATTATTGCTATATTATAGAAACTGGGGTGGATGGAAGAAGTTTCAAGAAGGAGAAGACGGATTTGAATGATGGCAAGTTCTGTAAAGGATAAGATCAAGAACTGAGAAAAAAAATTACTAGGTTTGGCAATTAAAGGTCATCAGCTCTAGCAAGAAGTTTTGGTAGAGTAGATGAGACAGAAACTGTTGGGGAGATAAGGGGTAAATATAGATGTGAAAAAGAAAAAAAAAAAAAAAAAGGAAAGATTGACAAAGAGAAACAGACTGGCCTAGGGAAGGTTAGCTAGTAGAGAGCAAATTGATGTGGTTTTCAGTTTTTTGTTTTGCTTTGTATTTTAAGAAGTGAGGAGATCTGAGAATGGTCTTAGTCTGAAAGAAAGTCAGAAGGAGCAACTGAGTCGATGAGGGACAAAGAGGGAAGAGGTAAATGATGAAGAAGTCTCCTGTAGGAGGTAGGAGAAGATGTGAGTCAAGGAACCAGTAAAGAGGAGGGTGGGGTAATTCTTTATCTGAGGCAAAAGAGGGAATAAATGGATAATGGTACAAAGTGATTTTTGAAGAAGTACAATTGTGGAAGTTGCTTAGGTCCAGTGACTTCTTAGCTGCTTAGAGGAGGAGGGGTTGGCAAACTATGGTCTGTGGGCCAAATATGGCCTGCTGTCTATTTTTGTCCACCCACAAGCTAGGAATGGTTTTTACATTTCTAAATGGAAAAAATTTTGGGAAAAAAAAACAAAAGAATACTTCAGGACATGAAAATTATATAAAATTCATATTTCAATGCCCATAAATAAAATTTTACTGGAATGCAGCCACACTCATTTGTATGTATATTGTTATGACTGCTTTCACACCACAGTGACAGAGTTGAGTAGTTTGTAGCTGATGCCGTATGTAGCACTCTCATTGCTTCACACTGCTCTCAGCACACTACAGATCTCCTTGACTTGTCACTTGACAGTGTTTTGGGTGCCATATGAATCATACCACAATTTTTTTTTTTTAATTAGGAGTGCATACCCATCCTGTCACACAAGAAAGTAGAGAAAAGTAAACTTTGAATGTCGTGCTTTTAAAGCACAGTGGAGTGTAGGTTATTTTGTCATTGAATTAGATGGCAAAGCATTATATTTTATTATGCAATGACACTATAGTTGTGATAGATGCGTATAGCATATGTCAACATTACCAGACCAAGCACTCATAAAAATATTCCTTACTCACAGGAAAGCAACAGTCAGAAAAATTAGAAACTTAACATGGAATAGCTCATCACAGCGGTATTTCTTCACCAAAAATATGAAAATGAGGTTGTAACCAAAGTAAATTTTAGGGAGGCTCATTTTGCAGCCAAGCAAGGAAAACTGTTTAAATTATATGTATTGTAGTAGCCAAAGGAATGTGTCCAGAGTAAAATTAACTTAAGACTTAGGTTTTCAGCAAGATCAGTTGCTTGAAGAGTTGAAGACATTGAGAACATCAATAGCCAATTTTAAAATAAGGCAAATGATTTAAACAGTTTTCCTTGATTCCTAATGATACAGTTCAGTTGTTGTTTGAGGAGTCAGTGACAAATTTAAAGTTACTAAAGAATTAGCCTCTATGTATTGTGTGTGTGGAACAATATTTTCAAAGAAATTGAAAAAACTCTTTTTAAGTACAACCTGAAGTGGAATCTGCTAAGACATGTTATAACAAATGGTGATAAAAATGTGTAGATCAGTAAAAGACTTAGTGGGACAAATTTTCAAAGCTTATGAAAATGTAAGGTGTTTGTTGTATTACTTATCAGCAGATTTTGCAAAAAATATTTGAATCTGTCGTGTGTTATGATACCAGTAGTGTCAATGGTGAACTTCAGCTTTGCTTGATAATTTTTAAAATAAATTCAACTTCAAATTACAAGGCACAACAGCATTTATATGCAGAACTTACACTGGAATAGCATGAGTTTTGATAACTAACATTGTTTGAATCACAAGTAAGTCATGCTGCTTTATATACACTTCCCAGGCTATCAAACGTTAAAACAAGAAGCCAAGTCTCCATCCCCACACAAATTTGCAGCAAATATATTTTCCCGTGTCAGACTATAGTACAGCAGTGATCCTTTGGACCATGCAAGTGCAAAGGATATTTGAATTTTTCAAAATCTGTTTAATTGTGCAGTTGAGGAGCTTCTACTTCTCTTCAGTTGGAATTAATCTGCAGTGTAATGACATGGTTAAAGGCAAATATCAAGAAGAATTTAGTAGAATTCTATAAACACCTTCCAAGTGATGAATATACTCAAAACCATATGCTTATGGGTTGATATCAGTATTTGGTAATTCTTATATGTGTGAAAAGAAATTTTCGAAAAGAAATATATAAAATCTCATTACAAATCAACATTAGTAGGTGAATTTTGCAGCTAGTTTTGATGATAGGAAACACTACCTTTGACCCCAATTAAGAGAATTATTACCACTCCTCCCACAAAAATATTCCATTGTTCTCAATAGAACTGTATTACAAAGAAAGAACTCATAATTATTTTTTGAGAATTTTGTCAATAATAAAATTGGGGGAGTGGATGTAGCTCAAGTGGTTGAGCGCCTGCTTCCCACATATGAGGTCCCGGGTTCAATCCCTGGTACCTCCTAAAAACAAACAAAAAAACCAACTCAGGGGAGCCAGTGTAACTCAGTGATTGAGCACCGGCTTCCCACGTACAAGGTCCCGGATTCAATCCCCAGCCCTGGTACCTCAAAACAAAACAAATTGTGGGAAAATTTTTTTCTTGTTATATAAGTAACTGCACAATTCTTCTATTTTGCCTCTACTATCTGACTCTTTACAGAAAAAGTTTGCCAACCCCTGGCTTAGAGTAAGGGAGATGGAATTTGGAGTTTGAAAAAAAGGAACAAATTAGAAATCCTGGTGAACATATTATTATTCTTACGTAGTCTTAATTAGAGAATTTATTCTGGGTGGGTGGGTGGGGGCTTTTCACTTGACAAAATTTAAGCAGTTTGGAAACCATTGGCAGAGAAATATCTGTGTTTTTCTTTTGTAAGTTTTACTAACCTAATCTAATTCTTAATTTGGTTTGTAGACAATACCAACTGGGCAAGTGGTGAGGATGACCATGTAGTTGCTAGAGCAGAATATGATTTTGCTGCCATATCTGAAGAAGAAATTTCTTTCCGTGCTGGTGATATGCTAAACTTAGCTCTTAAAGGTAATAAATTGTGAATTAATTGGAATTATCTGTGGCTTTTTAGTATCTCTAAATGTAGTATTAACGGGGCAGATGTGGCTCAAATGGTTGGGCGTCCGTCTCCCATATGGAGGGACCTGGGTTCGATCCCCGGGACCTCCTGGTAAAAAAAAAAAAAAAAAAAAATGTGCTTTAAATGTATTAACAAACTACAACAAAGGATCAAGGCATTGTTAGTTAACTCTGAGGAAGTTACTAGGATTTTTTAGTATCAATTTAGTCCAAATCTTGGAGAAGTTGGGGATAAATGTTCCATTATTGTTCCAATAATACTTCATTGAGATAAGAAAAGATACAGTGTCTCTTCTAAAGAAACACTGAAATTTCAAATTCTAGAAATCCTCACACAAAAGCATGAGATAAATACTAAATGTAACAAATCTAATAAAACACTGAAATTATTTAGCAGCATCCAAGAATTCCTTGATTGCAGGGTTTGGTATTGCTTTCTTTATTACTTGAATAATGTTTACTTGATAAACTCCATCATTAGTATTTTAGGAATCATGGGCATGAGGTAATAAAGAACCTCAGCAAGAAATTTATTTATATGTCAGGTTTATTTATTGACCATGTCATTAGCAGTTTTTAGTAGCTACAGACAAAATAACCTTTTCCTTTCTCTAATAATGATTTTCAGAATTTCTGTAGATTTACCCAAAAAAAAAAAAAAAAAATTGTGAGGATTCAGGTCTGCTAATGAAAAGTAATATTTTATTGGTAAAGACACTAGTAATTATAATTTTAGCTACCATTTTTAGGGTATTTACTGTGTACAAGGCACTCTACGTATTTCATTTAACTTTTACAATAATCCTGTGAAGTGGATAATGTTATTATCTTGTCCCTGTTAAACACATGAGGAAGCTGAGACTCAGAATGAGTAACTTGTCCAGGATCACACAGCTAAGATATGGTAGAACTGGCCTATGAATTTAGGTTTGTATGACTATAAAGAGTGTAACTATTTTGCTTATACCATTTCCCATGGGATTTGTTATTAGAAACTTTAGCCTTTTATTGGTTTTAGGCTTCTTGCATAAGGAAAAAATACCTTCAGTGTTCAAATCATTTTTTTGATATGTAAATAATTTTAAAAGTTGGATGAAATTTGCAAAATTCCTGCCTCATTCCTTCACATGCAAACATTTGGTCATCTAGATATTATATTTGTGTTTTTCTTCTAGGGAAAATAGCATTTTATTATTTCGGATTTCAAAAGAATGATTTTAAGATTTATTGTTGGTAATTTAAGCACCTTTAAAAATATATATATATAACAACATTTATGTAAACAAATGCACATATATGCATATGTATTTATATATCATTTTACAAATATTGGTATGTATTGTGAAAAATTTGATTTTTACCCACAATAAAAAAAAATAAAAAATAAAAAGATTTATTGTTAGAGACAGGAGCAACACAGATAATTAGTTTTAATTAAGTAAAAAAATTTTGAAAGCCAAGTGTAATCTTCTTCAGTTTTGATATATTTCAGAGAAATTTTATATCCCAGATTATTCAACTAATAGTGTCTCTTAACACTTTGGCTTTGCTTCATTTTCCTCCATTTCTCAAAGTATGTTTGAGCATTTAGAACAAAATTAGTAACAGCCATGATTAAATGCTTTGTTTATCATCATTATCTCATTAGAGTATAAAGCATAAAAATCTTACATTGTACCTAAATCATAGTGTTGAGCTAAAACTCTTAACAGATTGCACAGATTTTTAGAGATATGGAAAGGAAAAAAAAAAAGATACAGATAAAATAGGTGGAAATATATTGTAATACTAAATTGAATGTATTAAATATTTTTCCTGCTTTAGGCTTAGTATTGCCTTAAACTTTTTGTCATGTGGCTAGACATAATTTGGGGTCTTCAATTTTTGCCCATCTTGGACTAAAATTAACATTCATTTTCTTCAGTATTGTTTATCACAGTAGAATGAATTTTTTATTTCGGCCGAAAGCATGTAAAGAAAGTTGCCTACCTAAAGGTATATATTTTCTTTACCTATCCCTAGCCTATCCTGTTGCAATGTATGAAATACTAACTCCTTAGATTTGAGTTTAAAATATGAAAGATACTAGTGTTAGTTTTCAGCTTTTGAGAGGACTGAATCTACACCCTGCAAATGGACCAGCTGGTATAAACTTCGTGTTTAAGGTAGGAATAAGGTTGTGTAAAGCTAGGAAAACTGTTAAGTATAAAATTAAAATTATAAATTACAGGAATAGACTCTAGAACTGTTAAGCCTAGTCAGCATTTGATTTTGAATATACATATATTTACCATTTGCTTATATATATATTTATATATATATATATTTTTTTTTTTTTAAAGATTTATTTATTTTTTATTTATTTAT
>JAQZBX010028946.1:0-27557 GCA_029593785.1 Cabassous unicinctus
CAGTAATATCATTATCCACCTGTCCTATCCTTCAATATGCAACTATACTCTATCACTTTACCATAGATTACATCCATATAGGTGATGGCTCACAACCTACTCTTCTCTGTCTCTCCCTTGTTAAACTATCTTTCAGACAGTGGTTCTCAGAGACTGCTCACTTTCCTCAATTCAAATCAGTGAGGTCATATACTGTTCATCCTTCAATGTCTGGCTTGCTTCACTCAACATGAGGTCTTCAAAATTCATCCATGTTATTCCATGTGTTAACAGTTTATTCCTTCTAACAACCAAGTAATATTCCATTGTAAGTGTGTACCACATTTTGCTTATCCATTCATCTGTTGATGAGCACCTGGGCTGATTCCAACTTTTGGCAATTGTGAACAATGCTGCTATGAACATTGGTGTGCATTTATCTGTTCATGTCTTTGCTTTCAATTATTCTGGGTATATACCCAGCAGTGGAATTGCTGGATCATATGGAAAATCTATTGTTAGTTTTCTGAAGAATTGCCAAACTGTCCTCCATAGTGGTTGGACCCATTCCATAATCCCACCAGCAATAGATGAGGATTCCTATTCCTCCACATCCTCTCCAACGCTTATATTCTGCTGTTTTTTTAATAGCTGCCATTCTGATGGGTGTAAGATGGTATCTCCTTGTGGTTTTGATTTGCATTTCCCTAATAGCTGGTGATGTCGAGCATTTTTTCATGTGCTTTTTAGCCATTTGTATTTCTACCTTGAAAAAGTGTCTTTTTAGATCACTTGCCCATTTTTTAAATGGGTTGTTTGTTTTTTTTATTTTTGAGGTGTAGGATTTCTTTATATAAGCAGGATATTAGGCTCCTATCAGATATATGGTTACCAAATATTTTCTCCCATTGTGTAGGCTGCCTTTTTATTATCTTAATAACATCCTTTGAGGTGTAGAAGTTTTTAATTTTGATGAGATCCCATTTATCTATTTTTTCTCTTGCTGCTTGTGCTTTGGGTGTGAAGCTCATGAAACCATTTCCTATTTCAAGGTCCTGTCCTTAATGTAGGCTTCCTTACATTATCTTCCAAGGTCTTTATGGTTTTGGCTCTTACATTTAGATCTTTGATCCATCTTGAGTTGATTTTTGTATAAAGTGTGAGATGGTATTCTTCTCTCATTCTTTTGGGTATGGATATCAAGTTCCCCAAGCACCACTTGTTAAAGAGGCCATTCTCTCCCAAATGAGTGGGCTTGGTGGACTTGTTGAACATCAGATGACTGTATAACTTAGGATCTATATCAGAACTCTCAATTTGATTCCGTTGGTCAGTAGGTCTATCCTTCTGCCAATACCATGCAGTTTTGAAGACTGTAGCTTTGTAGTATGTTTTAAAGTTGCATAATGTGATACTTCCAACTTATTGTTTCTTTTTCAATATGTCTTTGGCAATTTGGGGCCTTTTACCTCTCCAAATATTTTTTGTGGTTAGTTTTTCCAGTTCCTTAAAAAATACATTGTCGATTTTTACTGGGATTGCATTAAATCTGTAGATTACTTTTATAGGATAGACATCTTGATGATGTTTAGTCTTCCTATCCATGAACAGGGAATATTTTTCCATTTATTTAAGTCTTCTTTGATTTCCTTTAACAGTGTTCTGTAGTTTTCTGTATATAACTCCTTTATGTCTTTAGTTAAATTCATTCCTAAGTATTTGATTCTTTTATTTACTATTGTAAATGGTATTTTTTTCTTGATTTACTCCTCAGATTGCTCATTATTGGTGTACAGAAATGCTACTGATTTTTGAGCATTGATCTTATAGCCTGCAACATTACTGAACCCCTTTATAAGTTCTAGAAGCTTTGTTGTAGATTTCTCAGGGCTTCCTATGTCTAGGATCATGTCATCTGCAAATAATGCTTTTCCAATCTGGAAAAGCATGAGCAAAGAAAGAAAAACTAGATAAATGGTAGCACTCCAAAATTAAAAACTTTTGTACCTCTAAGGACTTTATCAAGACAGTGAAAAGCCATCTTACTGAATGGGAGAAAATATTGTGTAACCATCTATCCAATAAGGACCTAATATCCAAAATATATAAAGAAATCCTGCATCTTAAAAATAAAAATACAAACCACCTATTAATAAATAGGCAACTAATTTGAATGTACACTTCTCTGAAGAAGAAATGCAAATCACTAAATAGCACATAAAAAGATGCCTAACATCACTGGCTATTAGGGAAATGCAGATAAAAACTACAATGAGATATCATCTGACTCCCATTAGACTGGTGGCTATTAAAAAGCCAGAGAACTACAAGTGTTGGAGAGGATGTGGGGGAATGGGAACCCTCATCCACTGCTGGTGGGAGTATAGAAAGATGCAGCCATTGTGGAGGACAGTTGGATGGTTTCTCAAGAAACTAACCATAGAACTACCATATGATCCAGCATTCCCATTTCCGGGTATATATCTAGAGGAATTAAAAGCAGGGACACAAAGGGATATACACAAACCAATGTTTATAATGACATTATTCATTATTGCCAAAAGTTGGAAACAACCCAATTGTCCATCAACAGAAGAATGGATAAGTAAACTTTGCTATATACATAGAATGAAATATTACTCAGCTGTAAGAAGGAATGAGTATTAACACACAGGATAACATGGATGAATTTTGAAGACCCTATGTTGAGTGAAGCAAGCCAGGCACTAAAGGACATATATTACATGAACTCATGGATATGAGTTAAGCAGATTTTACAGAGCTAGAGTCTGGAAGATAGGTTTACAGGTGATAGAAAGGAAATAGAAGGTTGTAAGCCAATGCTCATTTGGGCAAAATCTATGATAAGGCAGAAGGATTTAGTTGTGCAGTGGATGGGCATGACAGTGGTTCAGTGATGCTATTGGGTTGGGTAGAACTGGTCTGTGAAGAGCTTCTCCAAGCTTCTCATCCTTGTCATTTCCTTTCAGACTGTAACATATCCTGCAGTATATTTTGTAGGACCAGTCTCTTGATGACAAACTCTGTTTTTATTTGTCTGTGAAGACTTTAACATTTTTGAAGATAGTTTTTCTGGAGACAAAATTTTTGCTGGCAGTTTCTTCTTTCAGTACCTTAAATATATTATATATACTGTCTTCTTAACTCCATGGTTTCTGATGAGACATCAGAAATTAGACTTATTGATGATCCCGTGTACATGATACTTTGCTTTTCTCTTGCTGCTCTCAGAAACCTCTCTTTATGTCTGATATTTGACATTCTGAATAGTTTATGTCTCAGAGTAAATCTATTTGAACTTATTCTGTTTAAATTCTGGAATATTGATATTCATATCTTTCATATGGATTGGAAAATTTTCTGTCAATATTTCCTGAAAAATCTTTCTGTCCTTTTTCCATTCTCTTCTCCTTCTTGGATTTCTATAATGCATATGTTTGTGTGTTTCATACTATCATACAATTCCCTGAAACCCCATTTCATTTTTCCATTCTTTTCTTTTTCTCTTCTGTCTTTTCCAGTTCAGATGCTCTGTCATCTAATTCACTAATTTTGTCCTCAACCAAATCAATTCTGCTATTATATGCTGTTAATATATTTTTAATCTCATCTATTGTGTCTCTCATTTCCATAAATTCTGTACTTTTCTTTACAGGCTTTCAAATTTTTCTTTATGCTCACAAAATGTCATCTTAAAATCCTTCACTTCATTAGTCATATTTTCCTTCAACTACTTGAACTGATTAAAGATATTTGCGTGAACATCACTGATTAGTTGTCTTTATTCCTGTGTCTCATCTGGATTGTTGGTTTGTTCCTTTGCTTGGCCATATCTTTCTGTTTCTTATTATGTCTTGTTATTTTTTGTTGATATCTAGGCATCTGATTGTGGTGGTGATTTTACTCTGGTCATCAATTTCTTTCTTTTGCCTAGTGTTGTTTTTTTTTTACAATTCAATGAGATTTTATTGATCATATACCAGTGAGCCCACTGCCACAATCAAAACACAGAACTTCTCTGTCACTGAAAAAGATGCTTCCTCAAGCCCCTTTTTAATACATTCCACACTCTACCACTGGCCCCAAACAGTTTAGATAAATTTACATTTCCTAAAATTTTTATATGAATGGCATCGTACAGTGTGTACTTTTTTGTGTCAGGATTATTTTCACTTGGAATTATGATTTTAAGATTCATCCATGCTGGGTCATGTATCAGTAGTTCATTCTTTTTTATTTCTTAGGAGTATTTTGTTGTGTGGATCTACCACATTTTGTTTATTCCCTGAAAGATATTTAGGTTGTTTCTATGTTTTCTTATTCTCAATAAAGCTGTTATGAACAGTAATCTCTGCATAAACATGTTTACATTTCTTACCTAAGGTGAGAGCTTGATTATGTGATAGGTGTGTGTTTTAATTATTAAAGTGGTTGTGTCATTTTATACTCCCAGCATAAGGGTGTGAGAGCACAAGTTCCTTCACAACCTCAGTGATACTTTTATTCTCAGTCATTTTATCAGCATTCTAATGATGTATAGTCAAGTCTCAATGTGATTTTAATTTGCATTTTCTTTATAACTAATGATGCTGAGCACCTTTTCACATCTCCATTGACCATTCTTTTGTGAAATATCTGTTCAAATCTTGTTCATTTTTAAATTGGGCATTTTCTCTTCTTATGTTTGAATTGTGTCTTCATATATATTGTGGCTACAATTTTTATGGCATCTAAATTTATTGCAGGTATTTTCTTCAATTCTATAGTTTGTCTTTTGATTTCATTAATTTTATCTTTTGAAGAGCAAAACATTTTAATTTTGATTAATTCAATTTTATCAAGTTATTCTTTTATGGTTTATGCTTTCTGTGTAATATCTAAGAAAATTTTCCTATCCAACAATGCAAAAAGATTTTATCATTTGTTTTCTTTGAGATGTTTTATTCTTTTAACTTTTATATTTGGGTCTCTACTCCATTTCAAATTAATCTTTGTGTTTAGGGTGAAGTAAAGGTTGATGTTAATTTCTCCATATGGAAATATATTTGTTTCAGAAACATTATGAAATGACGTTCCTTTCCCCAATAAATTTCTTTCACAGCCTTGTTGAAAATCAATTTACCATACAGGTGCAAGTCTATTTTTGAACTTTGATCTATATGTCTACTCTTTCACCAAAACCAGATTGTGTTTTCATTAATTTAACTCTATACTTAATCTTGAACTCAGGTTATATATGTCCTCCATACTTGTTTTTCTTTTTTAAAATTGTTTTAAACATTCTAAGTCATTTGTATTTCCACATAAATTTTAGACTTAGCTTATTCATGTTACCTATTTCTACCAAAAATCCTGCCAGAATTTACATTGGGATTACACTGAATCTATAGATCAACTTGGAAGGAATTTATATCTGAATATTATTGAGTCTTCCAATCCATAAAATGATAAACTTTCCTTTTTTTAGTCTTTACTTGCAGCAAAATTCTGTGTGTTTTTTTTTGAAGACAGCTTGCATTGCTTTTTAAAACTCTTTACTATTTTATGTTTTCTTGAATAACAAATGAAAATTTTGTCAAGAGAGAAAATATTCATATTAAAAAAACTTGATCCATTTGACATTTATGAGTTTACAGCCCCTTTTGAAGAACATCTAAAGGATATACTTCAGGGAAAAAAACAAGATCCTAAGAGAAAGGTCTGAGATGAAATAAGAAATGATGAACAAAGAAACTGTTAAATATGGAGGCAAATACAAACAAATATTAATTGTTAATAATAATAACAATATCTTAGAGAATTTTTAAAAATAAAGATAAACTATAGAACAAGCATGGGAAGTTTTTATGAGCCAGGCCTGAAGATGGAATTTACCAGTTCTCTGTCACCTCTTTGTAGCTAATTATAGGGAAGGCTTGAAAATGTAGCTTAAGACTGCATCTAAAAAGAATAGAAAATGGATTTTCAATGAACAAGCAGCAGCCTCTGTCACAGTATATAAGCAAAGATGAGGGTTATTTTTGTCCAGATCTTGAATTACACCAAAAGGAAAAAAAGATATTTATCAGCATTGGTCTTTGACAAATGAAATATGCAGCTTAAAATCTCTAGGGAGAAACAGAAAGCATGCAAGTAGATATGATTTACAAAAGAAAAAATAGAATGAAATCAAATACTCAAATTGAAATAAGAAAGAAGAAAAAACAAGGAAGAGTGAGGCACATAGAGACCACAAAATGAAATGACAGAGATAAATCCAAATACATTAGTAATTACAAAAATTATTGTAATTAATTATTTTAAGTTTAAAATGTCCCAATTTTAAAAGGAAGAAAATTGCAAATTGTGCTTTTTATATCCAGCTATGTCTTGTTTATAGGCAATATGTTTAAAATATAAAATGAAGGAAGCATGAAAGCAAAAAACCAGATTTATATGATAAGGAAATACCAAACAAAGGAAAACATGCATAATTTCACCAACACCAAATAATTTCTTTATAAACTAGGAGCTTTAATAGAAAAAGGCCAATTCAAAATTATAAAAAGTTCTATAAACATGGAAGAGTTAAAAATTGCAAAATTATATACAACTATTAGCTCAATCAGTTAATGCAAAAATAATAGAAATACAAGGAGATAAAAAAATTTCCATAATAGTGCAATGTTTCTAATACAGCTCTCCATTATTGGATAAATGAATCAGGCAACTTGTAACAATGCAGCCCAAATAAAAGTGCAAATGTGTTCCTAAAAGTCATAGGTCAAAAGACACTCTCAAAAATTTCCAACCAAAAACACCCCATACAAAAATTTCTGAAGAATTCTCCATCTTCATGGGTTTATCATCTCATTCTTCTTCTTACCAAAAATCCCAACATTTTAATATGCCCAAGCAGGCAAAGAAATTTATTTACACTATTTGGATTAGGGTAAGTACCATAAAGTACTGTAACAAAAACGTGTCATAAATCTCAGTTGGTGAAACAAAATACAAATCCATTTCTTACTCCTGCCACCATCCCCTTGATGACTTCCTCCCACCTTCTGGCTCCACCATCCCCTAGGGCCTTGAGAGCTCTTGCTGGATGTTCTGTATACAGCCAGATTTGGGGAGAAGGGAAAGAGTGGAGAATAGCAAGAGGTTTTGATGAGCCAGTCTTGGAAATCACATACATAATGTCTGCAGGATATTGTCAATCCAAATACTCTGCTACTGTGGAATGGACAAAGAAAAGCTAAAAAGAAAATAGCTTTTTCAGTGCTAAATTAGGCAATTTATGGACATATATGAAGAGTTCCAAAATTAGGTAATGGACAAATCTACTTTATCTCATATTAAGCTGTAATCTTTGTTCTACACTATTATTTTAGGTAGTTTCGTTTGTTGTTTTGTTTTCATTTTCTCATTCCAATGAAGTATAGACCTCTGCAAATAAACTGGAAAGAGAGGAGAGCTCATGTCTGGCAAATATATGGGATTGAACAAAAAACACTGTGAGAAAGATTATTCCAAGTGAGAGTCACTGGGGCTCCACATTTCAGTTATGACTTGGTTTTAGTGAATGCTGCATGCAGTGCTGCTTCCACAGCCCAGGACTCCCACAGATCTCACTCAGCCCACCAGTGCACAGCACTTTCCCAAGCATTAAGCAAAAAGTGCATCCACCTTACTTTCAGGAAATAGTCCGATGACAACCTTTAAGACAATCGTGTATGACAATCACTTGGACTTGCAATATGTCTAGGCATGAAGTTAGGGGATGATGGTTTCCTCTAATTCTTGGCTATGCTATGTAAAAGAATTTAAGAGCATGCTGGTTTACTTTGATCAGTAGTTTATTGAGAAAATGGGAGAAAAGAACAGAAATGGGAGAAAATAGCAGATTATGCATCCCAAGATGTAGGAGCAGGCTCCTTCAGGCAGAGCAAAAGAGATTTGGCTTGTGGGGTTACCTTTCAAGCTATTAATTATTCCTTCCCTTGTTAATGTTTGGTGTGGGGGCCCCAGCTGTTTACTTTTCTGTTGATTATCCCACCCATAAGTTCCCCGGTGGGCCCAATGGTGAGACCCCTTGAAGGTGTCTGGGGCTTTCCCTTGACCCCAAATGAGATCTCATTCCAAATGGGGTTCTCATGGCTGAGTTCCTATGGGTTCTTCTGGGAGCCTTCTTGGTCCCTCAGGGGGTCCTAGTGGTTTATTTCATAGCTCTTCTTGAATTTTTGGTTCAATATTTTCTAACACTAAGTTTTTCCTGTTTAAGTTATCAAATGATGGGCAGGGAGCCACTAATAGGACATAGAATGGATCTAAGGTGACTGGGAAAGAAACGGGAGAATAGGCTTGTCTTTCTTTACTTTCCTGACTGGTTATCAGATGATGTTTTTTGGCAAACCTTTCCACTGTGATGAATCCTTCAATATCCATTGACTTCTGAGAAAATAGATTCAAAACCAGGTTATACTGGTTAAACTCCCTGAACAGAAACCATGGTCAAGCCTCTGTGGCACCCTCCCTCTTCCCTGGGAGGAATATGTCCTTTGCCTTCTCTGTTGGCTGTTTAGGTGCAAGTTTTAGGGAGGTTGTTCACCTTGAGTGTGGGGGATGGGTGCTATTCCCAGGTGTGAGGTCAACAAATCACAGTTTTCCCTTTGGCCCCTTAGTTTCTCCATCCCCAGTTCTCTTTGACAATGTTTGTGGCACTCTTCTGTTCTGCAGGTCCCCAAAGCAGCTCCCTGTGATGACTTCTATGCTTTCTCCCTATTTTGTGAGAGCTGCACCGTGTTTGAGCTACTCTGATGCCATCTTCCCAGAATTCACACCATTGATTCTTGTTGCTTGGGTTTTACTTTTGCCCAAAACTTTAATTTCTCTTAATTCCAGACATTTGGGAAGACTTACATCACATACTAATTTTTACAAACCTCCTCATTGCTCTTTTTAATATTTAATGGGGGCATATCTCATCTTCAAGTTTATGAGGATTCTGTAAACATGACTCCTTCAATAATATTTTCTATTTTGCATCCAATCCATCAGGACTGGGGGACATATTGAGACAGATACTCTCCTGGGACCCATTAATAGCAGATTATCATACAGTCACAACATCTGTTATGGGACCATTTGTTAGAGGACACATTTAATCCTAAATTCTCACCATATTTGGGATGGTTGATTAATCTTTCCCCATGAATCTCCTTCAGTAAATTTAAATCATTGCTTCAGGACCATTTACATTAAGGTATGTACCACCAAGAATGGAAATTAGCACCTCCACTTCATAAATGATAATCACTTTAGAAAATAATACAGGAACAAAAACCCTCTCCCACCATGATGAAACCGACAATATTAGCAAACTTGTTATTGGTATAATTCATGCCAAGGGAGGAGGCAGCCTAAAATAAGAAAAAGCCAATTGGATGCATACCTACACGATTCTGTTTTGTTGTTTTCTGTTTTGTTGTGTTTTGTTGTTGTTGTTGTTGTTAATTTTCTGGGTTCTTTCATTGGTTTGCAATCTGGGGTCTCAAATCCTCCAAATAAGCCATTCTTTCAAACACAGATGTAAAATGCTCAGGACCATGTGCCATCAAATTTGGCTAAAAAATGCCCTGCAGTTCAAAGAACTTGCTGCCTTGTCTATCTCCAGTTGAACTAACAACTGAGGCAAATAGCTGATAGGAATTAGACAAATTGGAGGAGCTGACTACAGGCTAATGCTGGAGCTCCAATCTCAATCACAAGTATTTAACTTACCAAACAGCATGACATATTATTAATAAAATGCTCTCAAATTTGGCCATATGGTTTAAAACCTATTTGCAACAGAGTCCTTCACATCACTTATCTAAGCAAAACTTGGACTGTTGGGGCTTTTACATTCAGCTACCATTAACTGGGTCTTTAATTGTACTAATTGGGTCCTGGCTTTTTGGTCAAATTACAGCAGCATCAACTTTGCTAATTCTGCACTCAAAAACCCCTTGATTTAATAGATATTTGCAAGTCAGAATCTTGGCCTAATGTAGCTTTCAAATTCTACAAGTAAATTAGAAGTCCTGATCTGCAGACCACAGGCCCTGTGTGTGCAGTCTCTTGGGGTGGGGAGGCAGGCATCTCCTGGGCAGGCATCTCCAGCATAGGCCCATGCTGCCCCTGTTCCTCCTTTCTCTGGCAGTTTCTCCTTCATGTCCCAATCTGTCAGTCTGCCTCGTCATGCCCCACATGTGGCCTGGGCTTCAGCACCTGGAGCTCTATGAACAGAAATGTCTGGAGGTGTTGGGAGGTCACTGGTAGTCCTGGGAGAAGAGGCAGAGGCAACATGTTCTCCTTCAAGCCACCAAGACCCACGTTCAGATCCTATTTCCTGCTGCCACCCCAGACTGATGATAAATTTAATTTGGAACCAAACATTAATAAAATGGAGCCAGTCCTTTTGCCAGGAGAATTGCCATAAATGAAATCAATTTTGTACAAAAGTGCATTGCAACAGACACAAGTCATAATATGATTTATGGGGAATGCTGTTATACAGTAACTTGAAAATTTCCTTTGATCTTAACACTTGTAAAAGGGCGTTCTTATACTATTAACCACAATCTTCATCCACCACCAAAATCATTATATTATATAGTTCCTCCTTATTCTATATCTTCTAAACCACAGAGTTTGCTATAAGTGCAAATATCCAATTGAGTGATGAAAATGGCTTAAAATTAACATTAGTTTGGGACTGATCTATTCAGCTTAAAGCAGAGGATCACATCATATTCCATAATGCATTATATATTGGGAAGAGCATACCTTATATACAGAATGACTCTGGGAAATATTTTAAATAGACATTGAAAAGCTACAGGTCCACAATTAGAGGAATGCTGTCCTCCTTCAAGAAAGGACCAATCAGTGACCAAGGACTACTCCCAAGGAGAAACTCCTTAATATTAAAATTGAAGCCAGAGAAGCAGATGTGCCTCAAGCAATTAGGTGCCCAACTACCACATGGTAGGTCCCTGGTATGGTTTCTGGTGCCTCCTAATGAAGATGAGTAAGACAGCAAACTGATGCAATGGGCTGGCACAGTAAGCTGATGCAACAAGATGACATAATGAGATGACACAATGAAGAGACACAATGAGGAAATAAAATGATACACATAATAGGCAGGGAGCAGAGGGGGCTCAAGCAATTGGGTGCCTCCCTCCCACATGGGATTTCCCAAGTTTGGTTCCTGGTGACTCCTAAAAAGAAAATGAGCATACAACAAACAGACACAGATAGCAGACAACAGGCAAACAATGAGGGATGAGAAATAAATAAACTGTCACTTTAAAAACTGAAGCCAGAATTGTGGGAAAATGGCATTGGAATAGACAGGCAGGACTCACCTCTCTCACAAAAGCAATGGAGAATGAGCCAAAAGCTGTCTGAATTAACTGCTTTTCATGTCAGCAGACCAGGACAGTACTTCACAACTCCCAGGAAGGTAAGGGAGAGAAAGAAAAAGAGCTAAAAACCACAAATGTGAGTTACCAAACCTTCATGGACTCTGGGAATGGCTCCACACCCCCACCTCCAAGATATTTAACTAATGAAAACCCCTGGTTCACTGTAGCTGACTGAGAGGGTAATGAACATTTTCCTCCCTGTCAGCTGTTGCAAGAAAAAAAAAGATGGTTGGGGGATTTTCTTCAGTGAATTCAGCCAGCAGAGTCTGCTTTCAAACTCACCTATGACCAGGCCAAAACAGAGGAATATGGAGATAGAAAGAAACACTCTGCTGAAAGATACACCGATGAGCACCATCTATTTGCAGGTATGGAAACTGCATGGACCAAACTGCTTTGGTTCCTCTCTGTACCCTAACTCTTGGGAGAAAATCTGCACCCCATTAATGAATCCAAGGCATAATTTTGATAGATTGAGCTAGGCAATTTTAAAGACTTAGAATAAGTAGAATCAAATATCAGAGAAGAACTGCGGGGAGAAAAACAGTAGGCAAGAGAGAGAAACTGGCCACAGAGTAAATGCACCAACATCTTAAGATGCCTAGATATCACCAAAAATGCAAGTATATTAGGAAACAAGAAGAGGTGGCCCAGCCAAAGGTACAAATCAATTATCATGAAGATATACAGGATTTAAGAAAATTAATCAATGATAATCACACAACTCTCCTAAATCAATTCAAAGAATTGAAAGAAAAGTGACTAAAAAGGTAAAAGACATATAGAAGACACTGGGTGAGTATAAAGAACAATTTCAAAGTCTGCAAAGAAAAATAACAGGTCTTATGGAATGGAAGACATGATGGATGAGATTAAAATACATTAGAGTCATATAAGAGCAGATTTGAATTGCTCAAATACAGAATTAGTATCTCAAAGATTGAACATCTGAACTGGAAAGACAGGAGAACAGAAAGAGAAGAAAATAGAAAAAATGGAGCAGGGTCTCAGGGAATTTAATGACAATGTGAAATGCACAAACATTCATACTCTTGGCTTCCCAGGAGGAGAAGAGAATGGAAAAGGTGCAAAAAGAATATTTGAGAAAATAATGACCAAAACTTCCCACCCCATATGAAAGATATAAATACAAGATGGAAAACATATCCCAAACAGAATAAATCTGAATAGACCTATCATGAGGCACACACTATTCAAAATGACAAATATGAGTGATAAAGAGAAGATTCAGAAAACAGCAAGAAATAAGCAAAGCAGCAGATACAAGAGAACCTCAATAAGATAAACTTCTCATCAGAAATGATGCAGGAGAGAAGAAAATGGTATGATGCTTTTTAAGGTGCTGAAAGAGTAAAACTGCCAGCCAAGAATTCTGTATTCAGGAAAACTGTCCTTAAAAAATGAGGATGAGCTCAAAATCTTCATAGACAAACAAAAACTGATAGAATATGTTACCAAAGGACCAGAATTACAAAAGGAAGTGTTGCAGCCTGAAAGAAAAAAGAAAGGCAAGAGATTTGAATTGAAGTGTAGAAATGAGGATTCTTAGGAAGGGTAATTTAAAGAGTAAAAAGACAATAATATGATATAACAGAAAACCAAAGGACAAAATGGATAAAGTAGTGCTTTTACATTAATAATATCGAATGTTAATGTGAAGTTGCCAACCAAAAGACATAGACTGATAGAATGCATAAAATTTATGAACCATATACATGTTGTCTATAAGAAACTCATCTCAGACATTAGGAAAAAACATATGTAACGTGAAATTTTGGAAAAAACTATTCCAAGCAAATAGTAACCAAAAAAACTGGAGTAGTAATACCAATATTGGACAAAAGAGATTTTAAATGGAAAACTGTTTTAAGGGGTGAATAAGGTCATTATATATTAATAAAAAGAGCAAGTCACCAAGAAGAAAGAACTATGCTAAATATTTATGCATCTAACCCAAGTGTCCCAAGTTACATGAGGGCAGACTTGCAAAACTGAAGGGAGAAATAGATGTCTCTACAATAATAGCTGGAGAGTTAAATACCCCACTTTCAGTATTGGATAGAACTTCTGGAAAGAACATAAAGAAACAGAGCATTTGAATAATATGATAAATGAACTAGACCTAGCAGACATCTATAGAGTATTGCATCCCAAAACAGCAGCATATACTTTCTTTTCAAGCCCTCATGGTCCTTCTCCAAGATAGACCATATGTTTGGTTCCAAGACAAGTCTGAATAAATTTAAAAAGATTGAAATTAAACCAAAAACTTTGATTAAAGCACAATGAAGATGGAAATTGATAATGGATGGAAAAAGCAAAATTCATAAGTATATGCAGATTAAACAACAAACTCTTAAATAATCAGTGGGTCAAGGAATAAATTGGAAGAGAATTCAGCAAATATCTTGCGATGAATGAAAATGAGAATACAACATATCAAAACCTATGGGACACTGCAAAAGCTGTGCTGAGATGAAAATTTATAACCCTTGATGCTTACATTAAAAAAAGAAGAAAGAGCTAAAATTGAAGATCTAACTGCACACCTGGAGGAACTAGAAAAAGAACAGTGAACTAATCCTAAACCAAGCCAAAGAAAAGAAATGAAATATAAAGCTCAGAGCAAAACTAAATGGAATTGAGGAACAAATACAGACTCAACAAAATCAAAAATTGGTCTTTGAAAAGATCAACAAAATTGGCAAATGCTTATCTAGATTGACAAAGAAAGCAAGAGAAGAAGCAAATAAAAAATCACAAATGAGAGGAAGGACATGTCCACTAACCTTGCAGAATTAACAGTGATCAGAAGAGGCTTCTATGAACACCTGTAGGACAAAAAGCTATACAATGTAGATGAGATGGACAAATTCCCAGAAAAACATGAACCACCTTCACTGACCCTAGAGAACATAGAAGACCTCAACAAACCAATCACAAGTGAAGAGATTGAAAGAGTCATCAAAAACCTTCCAAAGATGAGAAGCCTGGTTCCAGATGGCTTCGCAGTGAATTCTAACAATCGTTCAAAGATGCTCTGACATCAATCTTTCCCAAGCTCTTCCAAAAAATTTAAATGTAAAAACACTATCAATCTCATTCTATGAAGCCAACATCTCCCTAATACCAAGAACCATTCAAAATGGATCAAGGAACTAAATATAAAAATGACAACCATTAAACGCCTAGAGGATAATGTAGGAAAATATCTTCAAGATATTCTGGTAGGTGGTAGTTTCTTAAAACTTACAGCCAAAGCACCAGCAACAAAAGAAATAATAGATAAATGAGACCTCCTCAAAATTAAACACTTTTGCATGCAAAAGTCTCTGTCAAAGCATGAAAAGGCAGCCATCTCAATGGTAGAAAATACTGGGTAATCCCATATTCAATAAGAGTTTAATAATCATGATATATAAAGAGATCATACAACTCAACAACAAAAAGACAAACTATCCAGTTAAAAAGTGGGCAAAGGCCTTGAAAAGGCAATTGTACAAAGAAGAAATAGAAATGACAAAGAAATACATGAAAAAAGATCCAATATCACTTGCAATTAAGAAAATGAAAATCAAAATTACAATGAGATATCATTTCACACCTATTAGATTGGCCACTATTAAAAAGTCAGAAAACTGTAATTGTTGGAAAGGATTTGGAGAAAAAGAATGCTTATTCACTTTGGTGGGAATAGAGAATTGTACTGCCACTGTGGATGACTGTATGGCTGTTCCTAATGAAGTTAAATACCAACTTTTCATGTGACCAGACGATACCATTGCCAGGTATATACCTAGAAGAGCTGAGAGCAGTGCCACAAATAGACAGCTGCACACCGATGTTCATAGCAGCATTATTCATGATTGCCAAAAGTTGGAAATAAACCAGGTGTCCATAAACTGATGGATGGATAAACAAATTGTGGTATATACACAGGATGGAATATTATGCAGTGGCAAGAATAAATGATGTCATGAAGCATATGACATGAATGAACCTAGAGGATGTTATGTTGAGTGAAGCAAGCCAGACACAAAAGGACAAATACTGCATGATCGTGCTATTATGAACTAAATGTATTATGTAAACTCATGGAATTAATAATTGTAATATAGGTCATCAGAAAATAGAATGATGGTAGAGAATGGAAAGATGAGGGTTAATCTGTACAGAATTGGTTAAAAGGTTGTTTGTAAATCTTTGAAAATGAATGGAAATGTAGAAAGCACATCATGCTGTTCATGACTAGCAGAGCTATTATATGGTTATGACAGTGGTTGAAAGGGAAAGCCTAACTACATTTACATTACTAGAAGGAAACCAAAAAATATAACTTGGGAGTATAACATAATGAAACCTCATGTAAAATATGAATATGGGTGATATTTCATATATGACTGTTTTTCACAAAACATAAATACAAAGAAACTAGAGAGAAGGAAATGGAATAGCATCTATGTACGGCAGGGGAAGTATAGAGAGATTGAGAAGTGATGATATTTGTTTGGTTTGGTTTCTTTAGTATTATTATTATCATTACTGGAATAATGAAAATGCTTTAAAACTGAGTGAATTGATGAAAGCACAACTATGTGATTATACTGAATACTATTATTGTACATTTTGAATTGATTTATTCTTTATTAATATGTATCAATAAAATTGAATTGTTAAAAAAGTGAAACACATGTATAAACACACAAACATAACTCTCTTGGGTACTCAGATTCTCAACAAGAATCATGCAAATTGTTTTTCTCAGTTGTGTCAGGGTAAAAGGATGAAATTTTATTTGCTTAATAAAGAAGAAATGGGCAGCTGCCTCCCATTCTTCCTCCTTATATTATCTCCTTGTAAATGTAATAAGCCCAATAGGAATACTGAACTTTTGATTTTTTCAGTACAATGTCTTGGGCCACCTGACCCTTGGAACTGTGAAGACACTTCTAAAATTAATTCTGGGGTCACTTACTGAGTATCTTAATTTACCAGGGCTTCTATGACAAATAACACATACTGGTGAATTTAAAGAATGGGAATTTATTGTCTCGTGATTTTGAAGGCTAAAAACTCAACATCAGTGTATCCACATGCCATGGTTTCTCCCAGGATCTGTAGTGTTCTGGTACTAGCTTGCCAACAATCCTTGGAGTTCTTTGGCTTGTAGATGCATCTCTTAAGGAGGTAAAGAGAAGCTTTACTCCATAAATTTGTATGAAATTTTTTCCAGACATAATAATCACTGGCACGCTATTTTATATGCATATAAAATGATATAAACCTGATCATGCTTAACCAATAATAAATTGTTTTCTTTTTCTCTTCAACATTGGTATGGGTTTTATTTTTTGTAAGGAGGGTTGTTTCGTTTCCCCAGTATTTTTTTTATAATTTTTTTTTTTATTTTTTAAAAGATACTTAGATTACATAAATGTTACACAAAATTTGTAGGGATTCCCATATGCTCCACCTCCCACTCCTCCCACAACCTCCCACATAAACATCCCTCATTAGTGTGGCACATCACCTACAATAGATATACACATCTTGGGGCTTTGCCACTAAGCATGGACCATAGTTCACATTGTAGACGACACTCTCTCACACAGTTCTGCATGTTATATGGATATATAAAATGGCCTATATCTGTCATTGCAGTGTCACTCAGGATAATACCCAAGTCCTGAAAAAGTCCCTGTATTACAACTGCTTTTCCCTCTCCCTGCTCCTAAAGTGTCCAGTGGCCACAGGCTCCATGTTAATTTTGTATTTACTTCCATTGCTTGAATCACATTATGTCTATAATGGAATACCAGTAAGTCCACTCTAGTTCATAGCTCTTCCCCCAATCCTGAGGAGTCTGAAATGGTGATGTCCACTCTACCTCCAAGTGAGAGGGCGGTTATATCTCATGGATAAGATGGATGGGATTATCCTGCCTGCAGCTGCAGATTCTTTCCTTTTCCTGGGATGGCCGTTGTGCATCATAATCTCCCACCAGGTGTCCAGGGTGAGTCCATTGAGCTGTAGAGTAGGAGTTGCAGCCCCACCGAGATTCTGGGCCCAGCTGGAATATGAACAGCCCAAAGATTCTGGTCTCTGGAAGTACACCTACAAACTCTGGCAACAGATATAAGTTTGAATAGAAGGGAGAGATGGACCATGTGTAGGGAAGACATTTGGGTCCAATTCTGTCATTCTCAAGAGCAAGGATTCCAAAATAGGGCCCACTGATAAGGCACAAAACTCTGGGGCTATCCACCCTGATATAGGACCTGGGTGTCTTCAAAGCCCTCAGGAGCCCCTCTGTTTGGGGTATATCCGCATTGGAAGCCTATGAGGTCCTATTGAGATGTGCATAAGCATTACCTCTGGGAAGCGGGAGTGGATCAGTCGATAGAGCCCCCGTTTACCATGTGTGAGGCCCCGGGTTCGCTTCCCGGGGCCTCCTTGTGAGGGCAGGCCGGCCCGTGCGGCGAGAGGGGCTGATGCAGCGGGAACTCACAGCAAGGGGAAGATAAGCAGACACGGAGAAGACACACAGCGAATGGACACAGCAAGCACAAGCAGCAAGTGGGGGATAAATAAATAAATAAATAAATCTTTAAAAAAAAAAAAATAAGCATTACCTCTGGGATGACCTCCCGACTCACTTTGAAGTCTCTTAGCCATATGAACTCATTTGTATTTAAACTTTCCCCCTTTTATTCAAAGTCTTTTTCCAATTGTATTTCCCATTGGCACTTGTTAGTAATCCCATGTTGCCAGGGATGCTCATCCCTGGGAGTGATGTCCCATGCTGGGAGGAAGTAATGCATTCATATGCTGAGTTTGGATTAGAGAGAGGCCACATTTGAGCAACAAGGTGGCTCTTAGGAGGCAACCCTTACGCACCCCATAAAAATAGGCTAAGTTTCAATTTCAAGAGCAAAGACTCATAAAGCTAGTCATCAATAACAAGAGCCCATCAGTGGATCATCCTCCTTTGCCAGACACTGCCCCTGCACTGGGGGACCGTTGCCACTCCCTTGGAGAATATGACAGAACTCTCCAGAATGGGAATTCAGTATTCTCTCATTTATTGAGTGGTTCTCCACCCCCTGTGACAATGCCCCATGAGAATTTGAACAATTTTATATACCTTTTATATATGTTCAGGTGAACTTCCTTCTATGCACCCCCCCATCCCTGAAACCCCCCACCAATAATCCTCGCCTACCTCAGTTGTAACCCTTCTGTGATCCAAAGCTTCTTTAAAGATGAAGCCAATACAACAGCCAAATACACTTAATAGGAAAATGAAATAATATTGATGTTTAAATGTAAGAGATAAAATACATGAAAACTTAAAGAAAAACTAAAAATTAAATAAATTTAAGGGATTGGTTATTCAAAAAATGAGAAAAAATTTTAAAAAATTAAAAAAAATTATTTTTGACATTTTGCCTTTTATCACTGCAATATTGTGTCCAGTCTGTACTGTGGCACCTTCCCCTTCTCATTCCCCAGTGTCTCACTATTTTTCATGTAATTTTCAAAGAAGTTTTAGGGCACAGCAAAGTCACACACCGAATACAAGACACTCTCATATACCCAACCACCTCCCCCTTTCCTCACCCTATATTAAAACATTTTTGTATGTGGATGGTAGCATTGTTATAACTGATATACAGATAGTGAGATATAGCTACTAAACATTGTCAAACATTGCAGTATGTTTTACATTTAAGATCGTACACTTTTATAGATTTTGATGATATTTACCATGTCCTGTGTCCATCACTGTAAGGTAATGAAAAATATTTCCACTGACCACTAAATACCCCCTGCTTGATCTGTTCTGTTCCCCTCTCCCCAAACCACCAAGGCCCATGGCGACTCCCTGGCTTGACTCATTGGAAGACAAGATTCATAGTTACATGCAACAAGAGGTCATGACACACTGGTTTGTCCTCAACTATTAGGAACAGCCCTTGCTCTTAAGAGAAGCCCACCTGTCTATTTCTGCTCTCCCCTCAATATCCTGGGTATTCAAACCCACCATTCCCAATCTACCCACCTGTCAACCCTGCACCACTCAACCGAATATATCACTACCCTCCTGCCCTATCCCTTCAATACACAAGTATATTCTCTCAGTTTACCATAGGTTAAGTCCCTATGGGTGATGGCTCACAAGTTTATCTTTTCTTTCTCTTTCTTGTACACCTATCTTTCAGACAATAGTTTTCAGAGACTGCTCAATTTCCTTAATTCATATCAGTGAGGTCGTGTACAGTTCATCCTTCAATGCCTGGCTTGCTTCACTGAACATAAAGTATTCCAGATTCATCCATGTTATCCCGTGTGTTAGCACTTTATTCCTTCTTACAGCTGAGTAATATTCCATTGTATGTATGTGCCACATTTTGTTTATCCATTCATCTTTTGGTGGGCAGCTCAGTTGATTCCAACTTTTAGCAATAGTGAACAATGTCACTATGAACATTGGTGTGCATATATCTGTTCATGTCTTTGCTTTCAGTTCTTCTAGGTATATACCCAGCAGTGGAATCACTGGATCATATGGAAAATCTATAGTTAGTTTTCTGAGCAACTGCCAAACGGTCCACCACAGTGGCTGGACTATTCCACAGTTCCACCAGCAGTGGCTGAGGGTTCCCATTCCTCCATATCCTATCCAACAGTTACAGTTTGCTGTTTTTTTAATAGCCACCTTTCTAATGGGTATAAGATGTTATCTCAATGTAGTTTTGATTTGCATTTCTCTAATAGTTAGAGATGTTGGACATTATTTCATGTGCTTTTTAGCCATTTTTAATTCTTCCTTGGAGAAGTGTCTTTTCAGGTCACTTGCCCATTTTTTAAATTGGTTGTTGGTCTTTTTATTTTTGAGGTTTAGGATTTCTTTATATATGCGAGAAATTAGGCTCCTATCACATATATGGTTGCCAAATATTTTCTCCTATTGGGTAGGCTGCCTTTTTATTTTCTTGATAATGTCCTTTGAAGTGCACAAGATTTTAATTTTGATGAGATCCCATTTATCTATTTTTTCCTTTGCTGCTCATGATTTGGGTGTGAAGTTCATGAAACCATTTCCTATTAAAAGGTCCTGTAGATGCTTCCCCACATTATCTTCCCCCCATTTTCTTCCAAGGTCATTATTGTCTTGGCTCTTATATTTAGATCTTTCATCCATCTTCAGTTGATTTTCATATAAGGTGTGAGATGGTGTTCCTCTCTCATTCTTTGGATATGGATATCTAGTTCTCCATGCACCGCTTGTCAAGAGGCCATTCTCTCCCAACTGAGTGGGCTTGGTGGCCTTGTCAAATATCAGATGACTGTATGTGTGAGGATTTATATCAGGGCTCTCAATTCAGTTCCAATAATCAATGTGTCTATCCTTGTGCCAATACCATGTGGATTTGACCACTGTAGCTTTGTAGTATGTTTTAATGTCAGGTAGTGTGATACCTCCAACTTCATTTTTCTTTTTCAATATGTCTTTGGCGATTTGGGGTCTCTTACAATTCCAAATAAATTTTGCAGTTAGTTTTTTCAATTCCTTAAAAATACAGTGTTCATTTTTATTGGGATTGCATTAAATCTGTAGATTAGTTTGGGTAAGAAAGACATCTTGATGATGTTCAGTCTTCTTATCAATGAACAGGAAGTATTCTTCCATTCTTTTAAGTCTTGTTAAATTTCCTTTAACAGTGTTGTGTAGTTTTCTTTATATGTCCTTTTATCTTTAGTTAAATTTATTCCTAGGTATTTGATTCTTTTAGTTACTATTGTAAATGGTATTTTTTTCTTGATTTCATCCTCAGATTGCTTGTTATTAGTGTACAGAAATGCTACGGATTTTTGAGCATTGAACTGATATCTTGCGATGTTACTGAAATCCTTTATAAGTTTTAGAAGCTTTGTTGTAAATTTCTCAGGGCTTTCTACGTATAGGATCATGGCATCTGCAAATAATGAAATTCTTACCTCTTCTTTTCCAATTTGGATGCCTTTTATATCTTTTTCTTGCTTCAGAGTTCAAGCAAGTACTTCTAAGACAATGTTAAATAGGAGTGGTGATAGTGGGCATCCTTGTTTTGTTCCTGATCTCAGAGAGAAGGCTTTTAGGATTTCACCATTGAAGGAAATATTAACTTTGGGTTTTTCATATATACCCTTTATCATGTTCAGAGAATTTCCTTCTATTCCCATTGTTTGCAGTGTTTTTTATCAAGAATGAGTGCTGTATTTTGGTGAATGCTTTTTCTGCATTTATAGAATTGATCATGTGATGTTTTTCTTTCAATTTGTTTATGTGGTGTATTACATTGATTGATTTTATGTTGAACCATCTTTGCATACCCAGGATGAATCCCACTTGGTCATGGTGTAAAAATCTTTTGATCTGTTGTTGAATGAGATTAGCAAGTATTTTGCTGAAGATTCTCACATCTAGGTTCATTAGAGAAATTGATCTGTAATTTTCCTTTCTTGTGATATCTTTGTTTGGCTTTGGTATTATGGTAATATTAGCATCATAGAATGACTTAGGCAATGTTCCTTCCACTTCTATTTTTTAGAAGAACTTAAGCAGGATTGGTGTTAGCTGTTTACAGAATGTTTGGTAGAATTCACCTGTGAAGGCATCTGGTCCTGGGCTCTTCTTGGTTGGGAGGTTTTTGATGACTGAGTCTATCTCTTTACTTGTAATTGGACTGTTGAGTTCATCAATTTCTTCTTTCATCACTAAAGGCTGTTAGTGAGTTTCTAGGGATTTGTCCATTTCCTCCATTCTTGTTGGCATGTAATTTTTCAAAGTATCCTCTTCTGATATTCTTTATTTCTCTGGGGTCAGTAGTGATATCCCCTTGCTCATAAATTATTTTGCGTATTTGCAGCTGCTCTTTTTGTTGTTGTTGTTGTTGTTGTTGTTGTTGTTGTTAGTCTGGCTATGAGTTTGTCAATTTTATTGCTCTCAAAGAACCAGGTTTTGGTTTTCTTTACTATTTCTAGTGCTTTCTTATTTTCTGTTTCATTTAGTTCTGCTATAATCTTTGTTATTTCCTTCTTTTTACTTCCTTTGGGGAAGTTTGTTGTTGTTTTTCCAATTCTTCCATGTGTGCAGTTAGATCTTCAATTTTAGCTCTTTCTTCTTTTTTAATAAATGCATTTATGGCTATGTATTTCACTCTCAGTACAGCTTTCTCTGCATCCCATAGGTTTTGATATGTGGTGTTGTTATTTTCATTCAATTCGAGATAGTCACTGATTTCTTTTGTAATTTCCTCCTTGACCCACTGTTTGTCTAAGAGTGTGTTGTTTAGCTTCCATGTCTTTGTGCCTAATCTTGTTCTCTGGTCCTTAGTGATTCCCAATTTCAATCCATTGTCATCAGAAAAATAACTTGTAAAATCTCAATCTTTCTGAATTCATTGAGAGTTGTTCTGTGGCCTAGCATGTGGTCTAACTTGGAGTATGATTCATGTGCACTTGAGAAGAATATATATCCCACTTTATTTGTGTGTAGTGTTCTGCATATGTCTATTAGCTCCAGATCCTCTAATGTAGTATTCAGATCTTTGTTTCTTTACTGATTCTCTGTCTGGATGTTCTGTCTAATGGTGACAATGGTGTATTAAAGACCCCAATATAAGTGTAGAGGCATTTATTTCTCCACTTAGTTTTTTAAAGTGTTTGCCTCATGTATTTTGATGCACCCTGATAAGGTGCATACATATTTATGGTTGTTCTCTCTTCTTGGAATATTACCCCTTTTACTAATATATAGTGTCCAACTTTGCCTCTTACAATAGTTTTGTATTTAAAGTCTATTTTGTCCAATACTATGGTAGCTTCACCTGCCCTTTTTTGGTTACTGTTTGCTTGTAAAATTGTTTTCCAGTCATTCACTTTCAACCTCCTTGAATCCCTTTGTCAAAGGTTCTTTTATTGTAGACAACATATAGATGGGTCATATTTCCTTATCCATTCTGCCAATCTGTGTCTCTTGACTGCTGAGTCTAATCCATTAACATTCAATGTTATTACTCTCAATGAATTTCTTAAATCAGCCATATTTTCTTTCAGTTTATGTATGTCCCCTGTTTTCCCCTGTTGCTTTTATTTCTATTTTTGTCTTTTTAGTTGTTCTTACACCCTCCTCCAACTCTCTCTCTCCTATTTTTTCCTTTCAAACTGTAAAACATCCTTTAGTATATTTTTTTACAGCATTGGAATTTATTTATTTATTTATTTACTATTTTAAAAGATACTTAGATTACATAAATGTTATACAAAGATTACAGGGATTCCCATGTTCCCCACCTCCCACACCTCTCATAACCTTCCACTTGAACATCTTTCATTAATGTGGCACATCACCTGCAATGGAAATACACATTATGGGGCTTTGCCACTAAGCATGGACCACAGTTCACATTGTAAACCGCACTCTCTCCCACACAGTTCTGCATGTTATATGGTGATGTAAAATGGACTACATCTGTCGTTGTAATGTCACTCAGGATAATTCCCAAGTCCTGAAAAAGTCCCTGTATTACAACTGCTTTTCCCTTCCCTCCCCACAAATCATCCAGTGGCCACTGCCTCCACATCTATGTTGTAGTTTCTTCCATTACTTGTATCACAATATGTCTACAACAGAATACCAGTAAGTCCACTCTAGTCCATAGCTCTTCCCTCAAACCTGAGGATTCTGGGATGGTGATGTCCAGTCCACCTCCAAGTGAGAGGGGGCTTATATCCCATGGATAATATCGATGGGATTATCCTTCCTGGAGCTGCAAACACTCTCCATTGCCTGGTATGACCATTGTCCATCATCATCTCCTCGTCAGGGGACTTGGGTAAATCATTGTGCTTTAGAGTAGGATTTGCAGCTCCACTGAGATTCCAAGCACAGCGGGCACATGGGCAGGCCAAAGGCTACAATCTCTGGAAGTACACCTACAAACTCCAGCACTATATATAGGCTTCAATAGAAGGAACTGATGGACCTTGAGCAGGGAGGACTTATTTGAATCCAACTCTGTCACTCTCAGGGAACAGATTCCAAAGTATAGACAAGGAGAAGGCATCAATGTCTGAAGCTATCCCCACTTATATAGGACCTGGATGTCTCCAGAGCCCTCAGGATCCCCTCTGTTTGGGGGTGATATCCACTTTGGTGTTCTATGAGATCCTACTGAGTTGTGCATAAGCGTTACCTCTGAGATGACCTCCCGACACTCTTTGAAGTGTCTTAGCCATATGAACTCATTTGTCTTTACCTTTTCACCCTTTTATTCATGGTCTTTTTCCAGTCGTATTGCCAGTTGGCACTCGGTATTAATCCCTCATTGCCAGGTAGACTCATCCCCGGGAGTCCTGTCCCACAGAGGGTTGAAAGTAATTCATTCATATGCTGAGTTTGGCTTAAAGAGAGGACACATTTGAGGAACAAGGAAGCTCTCAGAAGGCAAACCTTAGGCACCCCATAAGAGTAGGTTCAGTTTCAATTATAAGAGGAAAGACTTGTAAGGCTAGTTATCAATAACAAGAACCCATTAGTGGACCATCCTCCTTTGCCAGATTTTCCCCTGCACTCAGGGGACTGTTGCTGCTCCCTTGGAGAATGTGACACAGCTCTCCATTCTCAGTATGTTTCACTATCTGTAACTATGTTTACAAAATATAGTTACAAAACAGTGTCAATGATTTACAGGACAGTTTACAATTTAGACAGTACTGTTAAATAATTTTTTATGATAATTACCATGTCCTGTGTTCATCACTGTAAGGTAGTGAGAAACATTTCCCCTGACCACTAAATACCCCCTATTTGAGGTTTCCTGTTCCTTCCTCCCCACCCCCCTAGGGCACATAACACCCGCCTGTCTTGACTCATTGAATGACAAGATTCATAGTTACATGCAACAAAAGGTCTTGACACTCTAATTGTTCTCGCCTATTAGGATTCATCCTTGTTCCTAAGAGACATCCACCTGTCTGCTTCTGGGTGAATTGGTCCTCCCAAAAATGGGGGTCCATCTCCTTCCCACTCACCATGTGGGTCTGCACTCCCCAACACAACAAATTATGTCAGAATGAACAGTCACACATTTCCTAGAAGCCTACTCCAGATATGTCCAATCCTGAATGCCCCCCAATTTAAACCCTAAACCAATGACAATACCTTGCCGTGTTGCCATAAAAGCATTCCCACACTTGCACTTTCAACCTCATATCCACAAATCCCGTGTTCACCTGGTCCCTCTCCCTTCTCTCGCCCCAGTGTCCTGGGTATTCTAACCCACCTTTTCTAATCTACCCTCCTGTCAACATGCACCACCAAACCCATTAATATCACTTCCCACCTGTCCTATTCTTCAATATGCAACTATACTCTATCACTTTACCAATTTGGATGCATTTTATATGTTTTCCTTGCCTCAGTGCTTGAGCAAGTACTTCTAAGACAATGTTAAATAGGAGTGGTAATAATGGGCATCCTTGTCTTGTTCCCGATCTCATTGGGAAGGCTTTTAGGATTTCACCATTGAAGATGATGTTTGCTTTGGGTTTTTCATATATACCCTTTATCATATTCAGAAAGTTTCCTTCTATTCCTATCTTCTGCAGTGTTTTTATCAGGAAAGAGTGCTGTAATTTATCAAATACTTTTTCGGGATCTATAGCAATGATCATACGATTTTTTTTCTTTGAATCTGTTTATGTGGTGTATTACAGGGATCGAAATTCTTATATTGAACCATCCCTTCATATCCAGGATGAAACCCAGTTGGTCATGGTGTATATTCTTTTGATATGTTTTGAATGCAATTAGCAAGTATTTTGTTCAGTATTTTAACATCTAAGTTCATTACAGAAATTGATCTGTAATTTTCCTTTCCTGTGGTATCTTTGTTTGGCTTTGGTATTAGGGTAATGTTGGCATCATAGAATGAGTTAAGCAATATTCCTTCTACTTCTATTTTTTGAAAGAGCTTAAGTAGGATTGGTGTTAGCTCTTTCCAGAATGTTTGGTTGATTTCAGCTGTGAAGCCATCTGTACCTGGGCTCTTCTTAGTTGGGAGGTTTTTTATAACTGAGTCTATCTCTTTACTTGTAATTGGACTGTTGAGTTCATCAGTTTCTTCTTTCATCAGTGTAGTCTGTTTGTGAGGATCTAGAAATTTGTCCATTTTCTCTAAATCATCATTCTTGTTGGCATATAATTTTTCAAAATATCCTCTTATGATATTCTTTACTTCTGTGGGGTCAGTACTGATATCCCCTTTCTCATTCTTTATTTTGTTTATTTGCATGTGTTCTCTCTTTTTCTTTTTTAGTCTGGCTAAGGGTTTCTCAATTTTATTGATCCTCTTGGAAGAACCAGCTTTTGGTTTTGTTGGATTTTTCTATTGCCTTCTTATTCTCTATTTCATTTAGTTCTGCTCTTATCTTTGTTATTTCCTTCTTTCTACTTCCTTTAAGTTTATTTTGTTGCTGTTTTTCCAATTGCTCCTCGTGTGCAGTTAAGTCTTCAATTCTAGCTTCCTTCTTTTTTAATATATGTATTTATGTTTATGAACTTCCCTTTGAGAACAGCTTTGGCTGCATCCTATAGGTTTTAATATGTTATGTTGTCATTTTCATTAGTTTCAAGGTAGTTACTGATTTCTTTTGAGATTTCCTCCTTGACCCACTGTTTGTCTAAGAGTCTGTTTTTTAGCTTCCATATCTTTGTGTCTAATCTGATTCTCTGGCCCTTAGTGATTTCCAATTTTATTGTATTGTGGTCAGAGAAATTACTTTTTATAATTTCAATCTTTCTGAATTAATTGAGACTTGTTCTGTAGTCTAGCATGTGGTCTATCTTGGAGTGTGATCCATGTGCACTCGAGAAGAATGTAAATCCTGCTGTATTTGGGTGTAATGTTCTGTATATGTCTATTAGGTCTGGGTCCTCTAATGTATTGTTCAGAGACTTTTTTCCTTTAATGATTCTCAGTCTAGATGTTCTGTCTAATGGTGATAATGGTGTATTAAAGTCCCCCACTATAATTG